>GL376603.1:178292-328259 GCA_000143045.1 Globisporangium ultimum DAOM BR144 | reverse complement strand
TGTTCTCAAGTTGCCAGATGGTGAGCGGGCACTTTTACTTAAGCGCTGGTCTGCGTCGCTCGAGTGGCCAAGTCGTATTTCCCCGACGACAATGCTTCTATCTGTCTGTTTATTGATGAGTCGGACTATGGATGGACAATTGCTGTGGCACAGATTCGTGGTTGGCAAGCACGTCATCCAGTCACCGAACACAAGCAGGAGCTACTGGTCTGCCACTGGAGTGTTTTCCGCGATGCTGTCCATTGGCAAGGGGTAGAAACAGATGCCTGCCCCGTCGTTGGCACGGAGTCCGCAGCTTCAAAAACCACCGTTTGGCCGGCTCGCGCTCTTCCTTTGCTCCGCGCTCGCGCAGCACGCTCCCATGCGTCTTTTTGCTTGCGTCTCGTCCGTCGCGCGCCTCAGAGTATGCCGCAAGCGACTGCAGGTCTGGTTGGCGCCTCCTGAACTGGTTCTGGTGAGTGGAGGCGGTATGGGATTGGAGCGAGCGACGGGTGTGCATGCGCTGAGATGGCGTGGACTCGCTCACACACGCAGTGCGCGTGCTGCTTTGTGTTGTGTGGTGTTTGTTTGTGTGTTGTTTGTGTGTGTGTTGTGCATAGCCGTGCGCGCAAGGGGTGGGTTGTGTGCGTGTGTGTTGGTCTAGGTTGCCGCTCCTGTAGCTCAGTCGGTTAGAGCGGTGGTCTTATGAGCCGCAGGTCGAGGGTTCGAGCCCCTCCTGGAGCAACTTTTCGCCTGCGGTCGCTCGCTCGCTGGCACGGAGTCCGCAGCTTCAAAAACCACCGTTTGGCCGGCTCGCGCTCTTCCTTTGCTCCGCGCTCGCGCAGCACGCTCCCATGCGTCTTTTTGCTTGCGTCTCGTCCGTCGCGCGCCTCAGAGTATGCCGCAAGCGACTGCAGGTCTGGTTGGCGCCTCCTGAACTGGTTCTGGTGAGTGGAGGCGGTATGGGATTGGAGCGAGCGACGGGTGTGCATGCGCTGAGATGGCGTGGACTCGCTCACACACGCAGTGCGCGTGCTGCTTTGTGTTGTGTGGTGTTTGTTTGTGTGTTGTTTGTGTGTGTGTTGTGCATAGCCGTGCGCGCAAGGGGTGGGTTGTGTGCGTGTGTGTTGGTCTAGGTTGCCGCTCCTGTAGCTCAGTCGGTTAGAGCGGTGGTCTTATGAGCCGCAGGTCGAGGGTTCGAGCCCCTCCTGGAGCAACTTTTCGCCTGCGGTCGCTCGCTCGCTGGCACGGAGTCCGCAGCTTCAAAAACCACCGTTTGGCCGGCTCGCGCTCTTCCTTTGCTCCGCGCTCGCGCAGCACGCTCCCATGCGTCTTTTTGCTTGCGTCTCGTCCGTCGCGCGCCTCAGAGTATGCCGCAAGCGACTGCAGGTCTGGTTGGCGCCTCCTGAACTGGTTCTGGTGAGTGGAGGCGGTATGGGATTGGAGCGAGCGACGGGTGTGCATGCGCTGAGATGGCGTGGACTCGCTCACACACGCAGTGCGCGTGCTGCTTTGTGTTGTGTGGTGTTTGTTTGTGTGTTGTTTGTGTGTGTGTTGTGCATAGCCGTGCGCGCAAGGGGTGGGTTGTTGTATGAAAGGGCTGTTTACAACAGTCTCGCAATTCACGGCACATACGTTTGTGCAACGAGGAAGCGATATCCCGACTTGGTGGGTGGAAGGATGACTTGAGTAGCACGCGGAAAATTTGCAACTGAATTAAAATGTGGTTATGGTTCCTGCCGCTACATACAATTGAACCTCAAGGCTCCTAGCGGTTTTACAAATAAAATCTACACATGCAGAAACAAAACCTATGAATCTGATATATATAACCTTGTGTACACTGAGGTTGAACCTAGGGAATCTTCTAGAAACATGAAGTCCTGTGAAGATTCCCTGCGAAGTGATTGGCTCCCACCACTTCAGATGATAGAGACACGTTGGTCTCGTCATCAGCGTTGCTTTCCAAGTAGGAACCATTACTTTGTACCTGATTAGTACAGAGAACCTCATGACATCATCAGATGACGTCATTTGTACATGTGGGTGCACATTGCGCGAGCAAAGGCACAGGCCTTTGTTCACAAAGTACGATTCGAAGGTGGTGTATTCAACACTAAAGTTGTAACGGGGCCACCCGCCACACACTGTGTGAGCCCTCAAGGTGCGCACGGTCAACACTCTTTAATGCTCACTGCGAACCTCGACTAGGTTCGCATCGCCTCCACATGTACCCCTTTTGTTGGTACAAGCCTCAGCTACAGGTTGACAAAAGAGGATGTCAACCTGATTCCTTTTGCCACTCTAAGGGAGGCATGTTATTGGTTTAATAATGCACAAGCAGGTAGACATATTAGCCAATTGGGAGAAAGGAGTTCTCCCAACCATTGATTAGGACTTTTGGTACTGTTTTAGGATATTTGTGTAGTGCCTCCGGACCACACTGGCTACTGCCAACCCTTTAAATGGTAATTCACTCTCATCTTTGCGTTACAACACAAAGAATCCTCCTCCTCGACTAAGTGCAACAACTTAGCCGTTACCGCTTCCTCCACCACGCACACGTGTAAGCCAGAGTAACAGGCAGGCCAGTTACAAAAGTAGGGCACAGCTGCACCTTCATGTAATGGCTAGGTATAGCCCATTACAATTGTGTACAGTGAATAAAGGGTTAAGGGTGATCTTTTTATATGTATTTGATAGGGGCTCAGTACGCTAATTAAGGGTGTTGATGCACTGAGTTACAATCCCTCTGGACAAACTGACCGATTATCACAATAAATGATATGAAATACCGTGAATCTGGCTTGACCAGATTCCCGATAGGCGGGATGTTCAGTCTGACAATGTACACACACACACACACTTATACCAATACAGTACAGATACGCACAGAATATGCAATGACGAACAAAATTGCGGAAATGTCTGGCATTTTTCAGTTTCAAGCTATATATCTCAGGATCTACTGCATCAATTTACATGAGAGTACCGTCGTTAGATAGATATTTATCTTAGCTATTCAACGACATAAGACACTAAAATATACTATACGTGCTTGAGGAGATATGAAGATTCTTGCAGCGTCACTTCATTTCCGCAGTTTTGTTCCTTATTTCTAAAAATCAAATTTTATTTATTTATTAGTACTTTGTGTATCCACCTTTCGTTTCTAACACTGCAGCTACCCTACTAGGCATACTTTTCACCAGTCTCTCGCATGTCGCAGCTCCAATGTCATTCCATGTACCCTGTACACGTTCCCACAGCTCATACATGCTCTTCAGCTCTTCTTCGTACGAATTCAGTCTTCTCTTCAGCTCAACCCACAGATGTTCGATTGGATTGAGATCTGGAGACTGCGGAAGTCACTCTAGTATCTCGACTTCATTTTCTTCGAACCATTTCTTCGCTAATTTAGACGTATACTTCGGATCGTTGTCTTGCTGGAAGATAATTTCTTCCTTTTTGTACCCATAGTACTCGAGTGTTTGGAGGAACTCATCATCGAGGATCTTCGCATACGGCTCTGCATTGAGGCTTCCTTCGATTTTGGTCATGTATCCGACGCCTTTGGCTGTGAAGCAACCCCACCCCATCAGGCTTCCTCCGTCGAATTTGACTGTTCCTTCGGTTTCTTGATTCGTTAGTTGCCTTGCATCTTGTTTCTTCCACACCCACTTGCACCCGTCGGGCTCCAGACGATTGATCTTCGTTTCGTCGCTCCATATCATGCGGCATCGGTCTTCAACAGTCCAACTCGCGTGCTTGTTTGCGAATTCGAGCTGAAGTTTCTTATGGCGATCTTGAAGTCGAGGCTTTTTTATTATCTTCTTTCGAGCTACTAGGCCGACTCTTTGTAATGCGCGTCGCACGGTGATTGGACGTACGTTTGCAATCGCATCATTGCGAAGCTGACGTGCCACCTTCGTTGCGGTGTTTGCTTTGCCTGAAGTGACGGCTCTCTGGATGCGACGAGTCGTTGCGTCGGCTATCTTGGCTGGATGAACGCCTTTGGACTTTCTCGCTGCTGGACAGACCTCGTCTCGTATCTTTCTTACTGTCTTCTCATCGACTTGGAGTTGTCTTGCAATCTGTCGGGCTGGAATCCCCTTCTCAAGGAGATTGACGATATTGTTCTTCTTTTCTTCAAATATCTTCTTCATGTCTTCAGCGGGACTCGAACCGTGGACGTCTGGGGTACGAGATGGACCTACAAACGGCTACACTATTAGGCAACTTGATAGTTGCTTGCAATTCGTTGGTATTGGTAAGAAAAAATCTAGTCGGTGGTGAGGGACAAAGCTGCGGAAATGATGTGGCGTGACTATAGTCGTTATATTTCCATGACTATGCACCATATGTTATGATGTTTTATGGCATTGCGAAGCCAAGATAAATACCTATCTAACGACGGTACTCTCATGCAAATTGATGCAGTAGAATTTGAGGTATATAGCTTGAAACTGAAAAATGTCAAACATTTCCGCAGTTTTGTTCGTCACTGTAAGCACGCATCAAAAAATATTCACAATGCCATCATAGACGCTCATTCGGGTGAGCCTCACCATCTTGGATACCTACTCACGCTCCATAAACTTGATACACACAGTTCGAGTTCGAGCATGAGCGAAGAACAGAGTCGCTTTCCCTCGTCTTGCTCACTTTGCTGCACGACGTGAACCTACATCGGATACTCACACCAGGTATGAGAGGGCCAAAACAACCGTGCAGTTCACGGGAGCCATCTCGGCGATAAATGTCGGCATTGCCACGCGCGTCTGATCAGGTTGGTCGGTAAAAGGTGTGCAAGCCACCAGGAATTGCTCCATTGCTGCTTTTGTCTTCAACTCGATGTGATGCCTGTAAAGAAAAGCAAAAAAATCTTGCTGCTGCTGCTTGACCGAAGTATGCGGCTTTATTTCCGTTCGACACAAAACATCTAGCCAATCAGATGCCAGGAAGAAATCGTCACGGAAAAAAATTATTTGCTGCTACTAGGGTTGGCTACTACTAGTACCAAGGCGTGTAATTTTATCTAAGTTTGAAAAGGCGCATACTTTTATTTTAATTTTCCAATGGCCTAATTCTTTTTATTCTCCCTAATTTCTGTCGTGGCTGATGACCAAGCACCGCAATGGACAGTTAAACCTCCGGTAACGTTTATCTGACACTCAGCATAAAGCATGCACGTCCTGATAGCTGGTGATTGCCTGAGTTGCACGTGATGAAGGCAACTATTATTGTGACAATAACATAGAAATAATAATGTATTGGGTCTATTTTGTCAGCAATTATTTTTACTATAATTATTGCCATCATTTTCTGATTCCTCACCCATTTGAGAAAAGGGGGAGTGTCTGGTTGAACCAGATACTCCAGTGGTTGTGTCTCCACTTGGGTCAGCAGCAGCGAACGCGTTTAGGGTAATAATGCTGTTGCTTTCCTATACTCGAAATAAAAAAAGCAAACGGGGCGGATCCACTCTTGGCGTTTGTATGGTGCGCCTGTTTTTTGTTGTTTTCTTCTTCTTGCTGCTCGCTACAGTCGCCCTTTTTTGCCAAAGTGGATCCACTCGCTCCACCGTTGCTCCACTCCTCCCGCCCTCTCTCGCGTTATGTGGTGGCGGAGAGCGAGAGGGCGGCGGATAAGAAGATCTCGGCTTTTTCGAACGAAAGCCGAGAAAGATCGGTCCGCTCGATAGAACGCGGGGAAGAAGCAGCTCCAAAAAAAGAAAAAAAAAGAACCGCCGAAGAAAAAGCAGAGAACCAGACGCGCCGCCTCCCCTTCTGCTGGTTGCCGCTGCCTCTGGAGAGAAAAAATCAGGCACTTGGTTGCAGCAGCATCCGCGCGATTCTCCTTCTTTATACGCGCGCGTCTTCAACGCAATCGGCCATTTGCTACCCGCGGCCACGCGAGCGAGACGCCAGCGCCGTCCATTATTTTCCGTAAGCACAGAGCGTTTCTCTTCTTTTTTTTTCTCCTTTTCTTTCTTTCGGCCGTTGTGTCCACTTGGCGGATTCAAGTGGACACGCGCGCTTGTGTGGGAGTGGAGAGCTCACCTCAGTCGCGTTCTTCTCCGTTCAATATAGACACACAGATCTCACGAGGGTACGCGTCCGCCAACCCATCAAGCAGCATGGTCGCCCACGAGACCGTCAGTGAAGAGCCAATGGGCCGCAGCCACCTCCGCCACGCGTCGTCCAGAGACGATCTGCATGAGCTCCACAAGACCCACAAGATGGCGGAGAGATTCAGCCAGGACGACGACAGCGACACGGAGGACGACGCCCCACTCGCCGCGGGACTGCGGCATTATATGAAGCCAGAGAAGGCGAGATCGTCGCAGCCGAACCACTCG
The DNA here is from genome assembly GCA_000143045.1 of Globisporangium ultimum DAOM BR144. Classification (NCBI taxonomy): domain Eukaryota; phylum Oomycota; class Peronosporomycetes; order Pythiales; family Pythiaceae; genus Globisporangium; species Globisporangium ultimum. The sequence goes on along the minus strand of GL376603.1, from coordinate 321,919 downwards.
AGCACGTCGCCCAGTTTTAGAGTAGAGACCATCACCAAGGCGCTCAAAGGGGAAGCCGCACATCAAACACATGCCATGACTATGCCGCACCAAGGGAACCCAAGCACGCCAAAGGAGAACAGTGGGAAGCGGTCCAAGCCAGAAGCGCCCAAGTTTCTGCTGCTGCTGTTCGAGATCCTGCAGATGGAGAACCCCAAAGTGATTCGGTGGTCTGAGGACGGACTATCACTGCAGATCCTGGACCCTGCCATCGTGACTGACAAGATCCTGCCCAAGTACTTCAACCACACCAATTTCCATAGTTTCCAGCGGCAATTAAATTATTTTGGGTTCCGGAAGTGGACCAAGTCCAAGACCGACATCTGCACGTTCAGCCACCCGTACTTTCGACAGAACCAGCCCGAGCTGCTGCAGCTCATCAAGCGCAAGAAAGCGCCGCGGCGGACACCAGTGGCCGAGAAAGTCGAGGGCTACTGCAATCAGCTAGATGCCGCAAGCTCGAAGAAGCTGCTGCCGTTGTCGCCATCGGGCAAACGGAAGCTGCCAACCAGCGATGGCGGCCATCATGAGACCGTGACGCCAACAAATCAGCAGCAGCCACAACAAATGAATGGACTCAACGTTCCAATCCAACCAGCGATCAGTGGGATCCCGATCGCGCCGATGCATGGCCACATTTCCGCGATGAATCACGACCAAGGTACGCAGTATTTACCGACCTCGGCGCTCCTGAACAACGTGATCTCGCCGCTCGCGGCAAATGAGAGCAACAAAAAGGTGAAAAAGATCCAAGACAAGAAGGTGTATCTGCCAAACTCGGACTACCGCAGCTGCATGCAATCGCCCACAGATCCAACCGCTACGTCGATGTGCGAGGTGTCGTCGATGCACGACGTGGATCGGCTAACTACAGTGAACGCGTTCAGCAGTACGGCGCTCCCGACTCTCGATATCGTCCGCAACCGAATCATTCGGCGGCAGCAAATCCACGCAAGTGGCAATGGGAATGATCCATTTGGGGGCTACTACGGGTACTCTTCGCCTCATACTGGAGGGCCTGGCTCGACCTCAACAACGCAGCAGCACATGATGGAGCATCGACCCGACTTGATGGCTGCGGGTCGCCCGATGACGCCCGTGGGGGTCGGCGACCACAGTCCCGCATTCACAAACTCGTTCAGTGATCCTGTGGACATTCTGCTGCGTATCAAGAAATCGCGAACTTCGTCCTCGGATGCCCAAGGTCAGCCTCAGAATACTAGCGACTTGCTGTCTCCCGAGAAGCAAGCGGGCGACCAAAGCGACAACCTCGCGTCGTTGCACAATTTCCTGATCAGCCACACATTGTACACGAACCGCCTGGAGTCGCAGCTGAAGATGGCGGTCGATGAAAACGACACGTTGAAGCACCTCGTGGACGCCAAGCACCGCGAGGTGGAGTCGCTCCAGAGCGAGCGCAAGATGCTGCAGCACGAGAACGCGGTGCTGATGGAGGACAAGAACAAGTTGTTTGAGATCAACCGTGAGCTGCTAGGGAAGCTGTTCCCGCAGTGACGCCACCAGCAGCAAACTCAGCAGCGTGTCAAGCTTGCTGCTTGGTAGGCAAGTGCCACAAGGTTGTCTATTGTTTGATTTTTTTCTGTGTTTCGATAGTTTGACATTTCGGCATGAAAAAAGAGAAAGAAAAAAAAAGATGAAGACGCCAAAAATGGCGATTTTCGGGGGATGGAGCACAAGTGCAGCAGCAGCTCAAAATGAACACATAGGATAGCAAAAAGTATACAAGTATAAAATGGAAAGTGTCATCAAGTTCAGTATCTGATGGAGCTCTTTTTTCTATTAGCCAGAGAGAGATAATCACTTAGTGTTGGCACTGGCCTGGAAAACGAGGAAGCGGGATCACGTCACGGATGTTGTCCATACCCGTCGCGAAGAGCACGAGGCGCTCGAAGCCAAGGCCCCAGCCGGCATGCGGGACCGTTCCGAAGCGGCGCAAGTCCAAGTACCAGTCGAGGCTTCCGCCAGACGCACTTCTCTCCGCCTGCTCCGCGAGTTCTTCAGGCACCAAGCCGAGCTGGCGCATCTTGGCCTCAAGCAGCTCAAAGCGCTCTTCACGGACACTGCCACCAACCAGTTCGCCAATCTTTGGCACGAGCAGATCCATGCCCGCAACTGTTTCTCGTCCCTCGGCATCGCGATCGTTTCTGCGCATGTAAAAGGCCTTGATGTCCGATGGGTAGTCAGTCACGAACACGGGGCCGCCGACGTACTTTTCGGCGAGGTAGCGCTCGTGCTCGGTCTGCAAATCCATCCCCCACTCCGGGTTCTTTTCGAATGAAGCCCCGCACTTTTTCAAGATCTCGATCGCTTCCGTGTACGTGATCCGCGCGAATTCGCGGTCGCAGAGAGTTTGCAAGCGCTCAGAGATCGCGTTGTCGTAGTTTTTGTTGAAAAACTCGATGTCATCGGGGCACGCTTGCAAAGCTTGCTTAATGGAGCGTTGCACGGCGCCCTGAGCAGACTCGATGCATTCTTCCAGACCGGCAAACGCCATCTCAGGCTCGACCATCCAGAACTCAGCCAAGTGGCGCGTCGTGTTGCTGTTTTCAGCGCGGAACGTCGGGCCAAAAGTGTACACTTTGCTCAGCGCGCACGCGTACATTTCGGCGTGCAGTTGGCCCGAGACGGTCAAGTACGTCGGGGTTCCGAAGAACTCGTTCTTGCCATCTACAGCCAGATATCAAGTGCACGTCGTCCGTGAGCAAGCCAGTTGAAGCAACACCAAAGTATACACACAGGGCAAATGGTGTTTGGTATGCGTACCAGGCTTTGCGATGCGGAATTGCTCGCCGGCGCCTTCGCAGTCGTCCGACGTCAAAATTGGGCTATGGAGCTGCAGAAAATCGTTATCCTGGAAGTACGAGTGTAGTCCTTGGCTATGGCAATTTAGATGATGATGAGATTTTGTTAGTAAGTCAATGCCATTGAATATTAAGGCAATTTGAAGTTGGACTGCCAACCTGAGAGCATTGCGCACGCGCGTGACGGCGCCGAACGTATTCGTTCGAGCGCGGAGGTGCAGGTTTTCACGCAGAAACTCGAGCGAATGGTACTTCTTCTGTAGTGGGTACACCTGCGCGTCGCATTTTCCGAGAATGTTGAGCGTATCAGGGTGTAGCTCCATACGCTTCTGCTTGCCACCGGGAACTTCGCGGAGCACACCTTCCACAAACAGGCTCGATCCAACCGTGATGTCGGCGATGTTGACATCCAGAGAAGCTCCTTCATCAGCATCGGCAGCAGGCAGCGTGATCTGCATTTCCGCGAGGCACGAGCCGTCGTTCACGTTCACAAAGTTGACCGACTTGTGCTTGCGCACGGACTTGACCCACCCGCCCACAGCGACGCGCGCGCCGTCGTCCAGTTGGCGCACGTCGTTGATCGTCGAGCGCACCACGCGCTTGCTGGCAGCTGCAGCAGTAGTAGCCGTCGTAGTAGCAGTTGACCATGTGCGCTGGTGCTGCCGCCCGAGCGCAGGCGCGCCTCGCATGAGCCCCAGCATCCTCTTTTGCCAGAATGCAAAGACAAAAAAACAGTGTGGGCATGGCCATCAACCAATTTTAGCCAATCAAAAAGACTTTATCATCAAAAAGCAAAAAGTTTGTAACTAATGGATTTAGATAGGACTCTTTTTGTTATTTTGAAAAGCAATCCTTGTGATGTGCTCATTTGGTCAGTAAGTTCCTCAATGAGTTTAGTTTTAAAGAAGTGATCCATGTTGAAGTGAAGATACGGAATGATGGTGCAAATTAGATTAGTGGTTGCAAGGTGATCTTTGCAAGTGGCTGTGCTTGTTTATCTTCTCCTGCAGGTTTTAGTGGATACTGTATGCGCGTACGGAGTTGCACTGAAGGCACAGGTACACTCTTCTTTGCTCCTTCGTTTGGGTGTGAGTCATAAAAAACGCTGTATACACTCGAGTTCACCATTTCCAGCACACTCATCACATCCCCGCTGCTCCCACCGCATGAGCAATCGCTCTTCGTGTGCTGCTGTTTGAGTATAACGAGTGGCGCTCGGGGAGGCAGAGCCGCTGTGCTTTTATTCGAAATGGAATAACACGCATGGTGAATACGCCGCTGTGACGTCACCATGGAGGCCTTTCGCTCCATGTTGTTGCTCATACAGGGGGACAAGGTGCTCGCACGTCTGCGTGCATGTCGCACCGTCAACACGCTAAACTCGCGACCATGCACAGTGCACCGAGTAAACTGCCGCTTCAACATTGCAGAAACTGGGCACCTGCTCACTCGAGTTGATTGCAAGCCGCCCAACCCAAGCAAGCAAGCCATCGACACGTCCCGCGTGATGGGTGTCAAAAGGAGGTGCACCCGAGTGCCAGGCTCGCCAGTAGGAGTGGCAACGCGCAACTTGTCCAGTATGGTGGTGCCTGGAAAGCTGGACCCGGTTTTGTGTCGTCCGCTCCCGGAGCCTCGTTTTGTAGAACGCTCCAGGTAACGACAGTTGCTTCTTGCTTTCGATCCCAGCCGTGCGACCATCAACCTCGCTGTTTGGATGAGTAGATCAAAATTCTTGTAGATTTTGATCTGAGTCGCTTGATCTGCTCCCCTCTGTGAGCCTAGTGGGAGGCAAAGGTTTCCTCGTCAAAGTTCGCTTGCGGCTGAGCGTTCAAACTCATACATCGCCTTTGTTTGTGAGGCTCATTTGTGGTTTTCCTCTGCTTCCAAAAGATCCCAACTTCTTACTCGATTCACCCAAGCACCCTTCCCGAATGGCGCCTGCAAACTCGCTCAAGAAAGTGACGTTCCTGCTCAACTGGTATGCGAACCCATACCACACGCCCATTTTTGTCGCCAAGAGCAAAGGCTTCTACGAAGAGGAAGGCATCGATCTCGCGATCTTGGAGACCACCAATCCAAGTGACGTGACCGAGATCGTCGGCTCGGGCGCGATCAACATGGGGCTGAAAGCGATGATCCACATCCTTGCCGCCAAGGAGCGCGGCATCGACTTGACCTCGTTCGGCACGCTCTTGGACGAGCCACCAACCGGTAGGCATTTCATTTTCATGCTCACCATTCATTTCGATGAAATTTTGGATGACTTACATTGTTCGTCAAACTTGGTTCATAGGACTGATCTTCAAGGAAAGCAGCGGCATCAAAGAGTTCAAGGACATTATTGGCAAGCGCGTCGGGTACATCGGCCATTTCGGCAAGATCATGATCGACGACATGGCTCGTCAGGCCGGCATTGACACGTCAAGCTACACGACCGTGCGGGTCGGCATGAACGTCGTGGACGCAATCCTGCGTGGCGACATCGACACTGGCATTGGGTTCACCAACTTCCAGCGCATCGAGCTGGAAAAGCTCTCAGGTGAGAAAGTGGGCATGTTGCGCATCGACGAGCTCGACGGTCTCGGCTGCTGCTGTTTCTGCTCGGTCATGTTTGTCGCGAGCGACAAGTTCTTCAAAGAGAACAAGGACGTCGTCGCTGGCTTCCTGCGTGCGACGCGCCGTGCGATGGACATCACCATCGAGTACCCGGACGTGGCCTGGGAGATCATGTGCCGCAGCAACCCTCGCCTCCGCAACGGTACGTCGCGCGTACCAACCTCCACCTTCGCTAATTTACCTGGACTCACGACGCTAACTTCGGTCTTACACCGCTCGTTCTGCACTTTATACAGAGACCTACAGCCTCATCTATGATCGCACGCTGCCGTACTTTTCGCGCACGCTGCTGAACGAGACGCGGGATTGGGAAAAAGTCGGCCGCTTCTGCAAGTACCTTGAAGTGCTCGACAAGTCAGTGGACCAGCACTCGGTGTACACGAACGACTTGGTCCCAGCGATGGGCAAACCTGCTCATTCGCCAATCACGGATGGCGGCGTGCTCCAAAACTAAGAACGAACAAGTCACGATCAAATCGCAAAGCTGTTTCTGCATTGCATGCAAGTAGTTGCTGATGCCATTGGAGTTGTTTCTTAGTAGGTGGTGTTCGTCTCCATAGACCCGCAGACGTACATGTTGGCCAAAACAAGGCAACGTGAAACCTAAGTCGCGCTGTTGAGCATAACAAAATGAGTACTTGGAAACTTGTTGAATCATGTGTGTTGCGGTCCTTGGGTCTCTTTCTCCATACCGTCACCTGCAGTAGCTCAGCACTGCGGACGACGTTCTTGTCGACCATAGTCACGATCAGAAGCGATGATGAAAACTGGCACTACTCCGTTTATATGTAGTAACAAAACAATACTCAGCACATGTGAGCGATAATCGAGCAGGCTGAAGTGGCTGCTGTCAGAACTGCAAACATACTTGAGCCGCCACCACTGTGCTTCAGTTGACTCGAACATCCACGTTGGTGGCTGAAGTCCCATCAATCACTACGTGCTGATCACAGTCTATCGAGTCTACTTGGAAGCGCTGTTGCCCAGTATCAACGCGGACTCACCTCGCATTAATAGCTAATCGCCACAGAGTTTCTTTCACTCAGATTGACAACAGCAATTCAGCTCGGGGCTTCTTCAGCTGGGTACGCATATGATTTAGAAAGGGTTCCTCCTTGTCCAATTTTACTACGTTTGTCTAGCCAATCAAAGCACATATTACAAAATTATAGCCAATCAAATAACGTATTGATGGGTTTGCTGCTGAGTACTATCTGGTCCAAGTCAAAAAAAAAGTCAGAGACGACAATAAAGTAGCTCTTGGAGACGAAGATGGCGATGCCGACAAGCAATCGCGCGCGGATGGCAGGCCCCGTGTCGGCGTACAGCCTGCTAGCGCTGGCCACCGTCGTGTTCGACATCGACTCGGGCCAGCGGCTTGACGCGCTGTATCCGCCGACGTGCGGACTCTCGGAGAGCGCGCAGAAGAGCATTGCGCACCTCGCGCTGCCGCACAGCAACAACCAGGACGAAGGCGACACGCAGTTCACCGTGCGCTTCCGACAGAGCTCCGACAAGTGCGTGTGATTGCCTGCTCTGTAATGGGGTCATATACATGTCTGACTGGATGCGACTTTCGTGTGGTTTTGCAGAGATGCAGCGTTCCTGTATGGCTTTGTGCTCTTCCGCCAGCAGCGCGATGCGAGTCGGATGCGAGGCTACTTGCAAAAGGCGCTCGTGCTCGTCAGCGAGAAGCCGTACGTAGATCTCTACGACCGCGTGCTTCGTGTGGCAGGCCCACTGTTCTTCACTGCCGGCGCGCAGGTGCTGCAGGCGCTGTACGATGGCATCTACCGATGGTAAGCGAACTTTGTGGGCATGCTCCTTTGCCAATACGATAACTCAGGAATTCTCACCGTATCCACTCCAGGCCGACTCCTACGTTTGGCTCGCCTGTGGTGCTTCCATTGGCGGGAACCCACATCACATGCATTATCCCGCAGCTGGTCGACTATGCGAACGTCGATGCCTCGTTTGACCTCGAATCTCCGCCGTCGTCTCCTTCGGATCATTTTATCATCGAGAATGACGCATTTTCCCCAGCTGGTGAGATACCAGGATCAAGTGACGAAGACGCGAGCCAAGACGAGTTGGAGAATGGGATCGACGATGCAAACGAAGAAGCAGCATCGTTGGTGAAAGAAGGTGGTTTTGCCATGGGGAACACTACGAAGCTACCGTCCCCATCATTCGGCGACATACTGTTGTCCAAGCGGTCGCAGCAAGCTACAGCGTTTGAGGTAAGTAATTCAACTTGACTACTTGTCGCCTCTAGACCAGAGCTTTCGGCTAACTAGATTTGCTATCGCAGAGCATCGGACTGTATTCTAGCTTTGTGGGCCTCGAAAACAGTCTGTGGTTTCTCTGGCAGCTTGCGATAACCGGCGAAAGCCTCGTGATACTTTCTCCACACGCAAGAACGTGCAGCCAAGCGACTCTCGCGTTTGCAAGGTATGCTTTTGATTTAGAACCTCTAGTTCATATCCAGCTGCTTGGCCATTCACTTACCAATGGTCAAAATTACTTTGAACCCCTGTTGTAGCCTGATATCGCCATTGAAGTTCCAAGGCGACTATCGACCATACTATGCGTTGTATGAGACAGACTTTGATGTAAGTTTCATGAATTTATGGCTCCTGAAATATGCCATTGGTCATGCACTCACTTTGTCTAAATCAACAAACAACAGGAAATCACCCGGCGGCAGAACAGCAGTGTGAGTCGCCCGAACGAAATGACGGTCGTAGGGACTACGAATCCATTCTTCATGAAGGTACGAAAGCGTATTCTTTTGTGTCCATCACGATGAGAGAGCTGACAGGTTCGTGTTCTTTGCAGGCACTGAGTCGATGGCCGAACGCTTTGATCTTCCCGTTTCTATCGCCTTCTAATACAAAAGACGCACGCTCAGGTACGCAACGGATCGCTTCATCCAGTATCTTGTTGCAATATTCTTACCTTAGTGCCTTATATTATTTTCCTATAGTGAATGACGGCGACAGCAGCGAATGCATCTCTGTTCGGCTAAAGAAGAAGGTCGATTTGGACACTTTCGAACCGAGTGAACGCGCACGCGTAAGTCAATTATGTGATGTTGTAATAAATCTCGTGATGCCGAGAAGAAGAGTGAGATAAAGTGAACATTTTTATTGTGTTGGCTGCAGGTACTCCGACGGTGTTCTTCCTACATGACTCCTGACGCGACCGTTTTGCGTCAGCTCGTGTCCCCACGAGAAGTATATATCACGCAAACAGCGAGTCTGGAAGATGACCCGTACGTGACGATCAACAATGCGATTCTGCGAAAGGTTTGTTCTCTGATTGCATATGCGTGGGTATGATGCAACTTGCATATTTATGTTGTCTTCGATGTTCCTGTCGCTTGTGCTACAGCATTTCAGAAAGCTCACGAAACGGTTTTTAGAACCGTTTGAACAGTACTTTGGTATTTGGAAGTCGACTGGCGTGCGTCCGCACTTGTACATGAGTGTCGCTGAGTTTATGAAACCATTTGATCTTCAGGTATGCTTGTATGTTGTTTGTATTAAGCTTGTCCCTCCCTCTCTGACTAACTCTTGGATTGGTTTGGGCACCACAGAGCTTTCTATCTAGTATCAACCCTCAGAAGCTACCTCGTCAGATCCGATCAATGAAATGGAGGTCGCTGTACACTGCTTTCATTCGCTCGCCGCACTTCGAGCCGTGGTTCACCTACCGTCGCGCGCGTTGCGTCAGCCATTTCGCAAACACGATGCGGTCACTTCGTGAGAGTGTGAGTCCAGAAATGTTGTTGCAGTCCGCGTGTGGCGTCGAAATCTCGAGAGAGCAATGCAAACAACTGAAAAAGGAAATCAAGTTCGCGCTTGCCATCGAAACCAAGCACGAGCCTGTCGACAGCGAGCAAGTGCGTGTGATCCAGGCGCATCTACGCGCTGTCAAGACGCGGCTCAAAAAGGGCAAGAACGCTCGCAAATGAGAGTGCGGATGTAACAATAAAGAGAGGAGTTCATCAGCATAAACGAACAAATAGAGCCATGAAACGCAGCAATTCGACGGAGCATTGCAGTATCGGCGAGCCAACTCGCATTTGAAGGCAAAAAGCCATTTTGGAGTGGGGGTATCAAAGTTGGAGTTTAAATATGGGAGTCTTCTATTAGAAGCGTAGAAGGCACTAATAAAATGATTGCAGTAGTGTTTCGGGGGTGGTCGGACACATGTACCACTTTTGCTGGTACAGTGGGTTAAACAACAAGCGCTGTCTGCGACATGCCGTCTTGACCCGCCAACTGTGAGGTGGCCAGCCGTCGCATCTCCTTCAGTTCCGACTGAAAACGCAACGTTCTCGTGGCGCCACAAAGATCCATCTGCGATACCATACATCTCTGCGGCCACTAACGATGGACAATAAGCGTCTTTCTCATACAAAAGGTCCCTATATAATACAAATACAGTCGAATTCTAGAGCTTTTTTCCATTCTCCCTTCTCCCAGACAGATCACAACGCACGCTAGGGAAAAACTCGACGTTCGGTTTTTCGGAACCGCACGAGAAATCAATAAAACCTCGCAAACGAACGCCTGGTCGCAGCTGCGTACACACATAATAGCTCCTGTGAATAAGACCAAAAAACCTCATCTGAGCTGTCCTGGCGAGCGTACTTGGGCGTGATTGGTGGAGTGTTTGTCCTCGGTTTGCGTTGCGGTCCGATAAGTAGGCAGGCGGCCCAATCCAAGCCACCCACCCAATAAGCACTGCTCATGTGCTGTTGATAACGCACTCGACCACTTGACTCGGCCAGATAAGAGAGAGAGAGCGATAATGATGGAGACGCCGCCGCCGCCGCAGCAGCAGGAGATGGAGACGACGCCACCACAGGTGATGGCGACGTCGGCACCCGCGACGGCCACACGCGAGCACGAGATCGAGGAGGTGATGCAGTTCCTGCGCTTCAGCGTCAAGGAGAGCTCCACGTTCGATGGCACGATCCTCTTCAAGTTCAAGGGCGACGACGACGTGCCGGCCATGTCGTATGCCGTGCAGGTCGCCGAAGATCGACGTACGTCTATTGTGCATATGGTTTGGTTCGTTCATGTGTGGCGATGATTGATGATTGGGCTATGGGACTTATTGCGGATAATGTTTGATACATAGGGGTCACGACGAAAAAGAATGCGACGTCACAGGACACCAAGGTGACGTGCGAAGTGAGCATCTCGGTGGACGATTTCCTGTGGATTTACTCGGGGAAGGCATCGAGCTCCGACATTTTGAAGCTCTTTTACGCCGGTAAACTGTCGATCAGCGGGTACGCGTTCCGGAAGGTGTCGGCGTTTGCGCAGAGTTTTGACTTTTCGTCAGAGAAGTGGCGCAGTTTTTACTCATGGCGCGACGAAAATGAGAATGTGCGACGATCGCCGAGCGCTGTGGAAGAAGCGCGTAATGTCGGCTCGCCGTCGCGGGATTTCTGGTTTTTCCACTGCCGCGCGATCTTGGATCGGTACAATGTGTCCAAACTGCAGCAGTTGCAGTGGGAGACGTCCATGGCGAGCGTGTTTGGTGAAAATTACGTTTTGGGGAACGTGTGCCGCGCCATCCAGAAGACCAAGACGCCCCAGGCGGCCGAGTGTCACCCTCAAGATAGCTTTTACAACGTCATTGCGAGCGTGCTAGGCTCCAGCAACGCTGTCATGAAACACGACGGCATCCCGCAACCGCGACGTGCACTTGCAACCGACCACCACCACCAGCAGTGCGATGTGCAACGTGAGCTCATGCACTTTTTCAATCCTGACACGAAGCACACGTCGAAGTACGTTGACTCTGTCTGTACGAGCAATCACAAGCACGACCTGTTCGGCTTTTTCGACGAAGAATACATCAACGCGGTCAAGTACACTGCAAAGGAGCGATTCCAGCAACGACGCAATAAAAACCGCGTTGATCTCGCTGACGCAGGCATGGCACAGTTGGATAAGCTTGTGAAGGTGATCGGCATTGGCGGTCACTGCAACAGAACAAACAACAAGCAGTCCAAATACATCCCAGCACCTGAAGCGTTCCTGCGCGAGTTCAACGGAAGCGCCAACGTTATGATGGACTTGATCAAAGAAAAGGCTCTCGGCCGCAAATCGCTCGACAAGATTCCAGCGCCGAATGTGGATTTCCTGTTCGGCGGTCGCACGGGAAATGTGCTGCTCGTTGACGATAGCCGAATGAAATCCGATGCCACAAAGACCGCAGCGGAGCAAGTGACTGGAATGACGCAATCGATTGTCGAAGTGAGCCGCGCTCCACTCCAGCGACGACGGTCGCGACGCGACTTTGCGGTGCCAAAAGAGCGTTTGAAGGCGAAATTCGCATCGCTGTCGCGTGACCTGGCGAAGCAAAATACGGCTGTCATTTCGAACGTGGAAGAGCACCTCGTGTTCTCGGATTACTTATAAGCTGCCGATATTCGACAATTTCGTTGAGAAGGGGGATACCAGCAACAACAACAAGAAGAAGCAACGACGTACCAGATGTCAAGTGGCTCCCAGCATCGTCCTTCACCGCATCAACCTATAGAAACCACCTAGACTGCCCCCATTTTTGTTTCTCAGTGCCATTCGTATTCATATTTATAACTCTATATACATCCACCAACCATACTCCATTTTCTGCATGGAGCTGTTTCTTATAGAAAAAAAAGATTCTGCCCAGTTTCTTTCGATATTTTTTTCCACTCTGAGTTTCGACTGGTGTTTACAATTAAGGATTATTCTGTTCATCAACTTTTGTGGGCAGCAGTAGACCATCTACATACCAACGCTGTCCCCTATTCAAGCGAGTCGTTCGGGACGCACGGGTGTTCCCATTTTGAGCCAGTCAAAAGGAGCTGCTGGTGGCAAGAGTGCCGCCATCCGCGCGCGTTCATTAGCACATACACATACACAGACGCAGCCATGGCGGACGCGCTCGACGACCACTCGCCCGACGAGATCTTCTGCAACAGCGAGGTGTTCGACATCGACTTCCACCCCACGCAGAATATCGTCGCGCTCGGCACCATCGACGGCATCGTGCAAGTGTGAGTGGCTGTCTCTCAAATGGGTTCGAAAAATGACGACGGCGGCGGCGCGTGGGATGACATGCAATGCGCTGTTATTGTGAGTGACGACTGACATTGTTTTTGTGGGTTATGCTCTTGCTATTTGCTGGTGGTTGCTAGGTACAAATACTCGGAAGAGACCAATACACAGGTGCTGGAGCTGAAGCACCATCAGGATGCCGTGCGCGCTGTGCTGTTCAACCCCGATGGACAAAGTGCGTTTGCTTACAGGGCGCCAATGCAATTTGCTTGTGTTGCTTATGCATATGGTGTGATGTTTGTGGTGTGATGTTTATGTTGCAGCTCTGTACACGGCGTCGGCGGATAAATCCATTCGCGCGTTTGACACACTGGGCAACGTGACCTGGGCAGAGCTGCGAGCCCATGAGTACGTTCTTGTGCTTGCAGTTGCAACGATGTGTATATGCTGGAGATGAGTTTGTTGCTGACACCAACCTCTTATTTGCCTCGTTTATTACAGCAACTGCGTGAATCGGATGCACGAACTGTCTGCGAATGTGTTTTCGAGTGGCGACGACCAAGGCTGCGTGAAGATCTGGGATACGCGCCAGCACCGCTGCTTGGCGGAATTCAAGGAGCACACGGTAGGTTTTTAAACAAACTGCACTAGCAACTCAACTTGATACTCACAATTGTACTGACCCATGCGTTGTGCTCTTTGCTCAGGATTTCATCTCTGGCTTTGCCACCAACCTAGCGGGCGACCACCTTCTCGCTACGAGTGGCGATGGTCGCTTGTCGGTCTACGATTTGCGCAAGAATGTGCTCACTGGAAAGAGTGACGAGCTCGACGACGAACTGCTCTCGGTGTCGGTCATTAAGAACGGCAAGAAGGTCGTGTGCGGGTCGCAGGACGGCGTGCTCGTGATCTTCAGTTGGGGCACGTGGGGCGACATGTCGGATCGTTTCCCAGGTCACCCCGACTCAGTGGAGACTGTTCTCAAGGTAGACGAAGACACCATCCTCACGGGATCCAGTGACGGCATCATCCGAGTCGTGCAGGTGCATCCGAACAAACTGCTTGGTCTGATCGGTGACCACGAAGATTTTCCCGTCGAAATGCTCAAGTTTTCCCACGACAAGCGATTGGTCGGCAGTGTGTCACACACGAACAAGGTGCACTTCTGGGACGTCGGGTACCTCTTCGACGACGATGGAGATGATGATGGCGAGGCTGCGGCTGCGGCTGAAGACGATGGTACGACGGGCTTTGAGGACGCCGAGATGCGGGACGCAGACAGCGACTCCGATTCCGACTCGGACTCGGATGGCGGCAACTTCAACGGAGGAGGAGGTGGCCGCCGCGCGCTGCCGACAGCAAACGAAAAGTTCTTCTCGGATCTGTAGATGCGAAACACGAGACACCAAATTAAGACGACGAGTATCATCATCATTTTCAATATATTTTGCCAATTTTTTGTTGTGGGCATGTTGTCGACGCTTTGATTTTCATTCGTTCACTTTGAATACTTGTACGACAAGTTTGTGTCGCCTACACATTTCTTTTCCATGCGTGCATACAGCTGTTTCCCTGTTTTTCTCGTTACCGTCTACAGGCAAAAGAGCGACCCGCGTTTCATTTCCCACTCAGCGTCAGAGCCAATCGCATTGTCGTCCACCTCACAGTGCCATTCAAAGCTGTATCGTCCTGGGTCTCGGAAGTACAGCAAGAGCTCTCGCGCACTTGGGCGGCGATCGGGGTCGTGCTGCAGACATGCCTGCGCGATATTGTGGACCAGTACGGGGCACTCGGGCGTCAACTTTGGTTGGATCTCGCCCTCAACGACCATGCGCGCGATGCGAATAGCTTGCACTGGTCGTCCACTCGAGTCCTTTTCTTCCTTGTACGGCAACCCGCATGTGTCGATCTCCGTCAAAACCACGCCAAACGAGTAGATGTCGGCTTTCTCCGAGTAATCCTGGGCCTTGATCACCTCCGGTGCGCTCCATAGGATTGTTCCTGCTGGATCCGTCGAGACAGCGTCGACGGAGAGGTTGTCGATACTGCACGAGGATCCGAAATCACACAAGCTCGGCTCCAGCGTATTTGCATCCACGAGGATATTGCGCGACTTGAGGTCGCGGTGGATCACGGGCTTGCTCAGGCAATGCAGATACGCAAGCGCTTTGACGATTCCGAAGGCAATTTGAAGTTTCTCGGCTCCCCACGTCCACTCTTTGCCCGCTTTCCATCGAAGTGCCTGCAGCAGATCGCCTCCATCTTTGTACTCCATGATCATCGCCAGATTCTGGAAGGAATTCCAGGCTACGCCGACGAACGACACGATGTTGGGGTGCTGCAGCGTCGCGTGGAGCTGAATCTCGCGCGCAAACTTCTCGATTTCCTTCGGGTCGTTCATCTTGACGCGCATCAATCGCTTCACGGCAACCTCGTAGTCGCCATTGAGCTTGCCGATGTGGATCTCGCCAGACGCACCCTGGCAAATCACTTTCTCGTACTTGAGATCCATCACCGGGACCCGCTTCTCGATGATCACCAGGTCGCACTGGAACTCCATCATGATCTCCGACGTGCAGATGATGTCTGTGTACGACGCGGACTTCGCCAGCATGTTGTTGCATTGCCCCCGGCTTGAAAAGCTGCTGAGCGCCGACTCGTGCAGGGAGAGCACGCTCTCATTGTTTGCAGGCCCGAACCGACGAGACAGGAAGTAGTCTCCTGCACTGCTGCTGTTCTGCCCTGCGTCAACTTCGGATTGCTTCTCCGAGAGTGAAGCACTCGTGTGTTGCTGCATCCTGCGCATGTGACTTCGCGTGATTACGAAGATTAGGGCGACGATGACTGCCAGTAGCGCGCCAGTGATCCACAACGCTGTTGAGACGCTCTCGTCGCTTCCCAATGCATCGGCGCTCATTGCGTCCGCAGATTGCTGTCGCTTGCCTGCGATCGATCGCAGTATTCCTGGGAGTCTTCCTGTGGACTTTGGAGAGCACCACATGCTGCGTTCAGTAGATTCGTATGTCGTGCATGGGATAATGAGGTTCGAGTGGGTCGGGCACTTGTCGGATGTGATCGCCTGTGCGGCTGCCGAGGGTTCGCCAGTCTCCAGTTGGATCGAATACGTGCGTGGCGAGTGGCGATAGATCAGTGGCCGCGGGATGTCCGTGTTGTTCTCCTCCTGAGCCCAAAACGATGCCGATGACACCACGCGGACCTCATCAGGCGTCGCACATTTCACGACTTGCGAGATCATGCTGTCGGGACAATCCATCGCGCTTTCACTGGAACGCAGCAGGTTGGAGCCGCCACTGAGGGTTCCGCACGATGTCGAGAGGCACCCGAGCTGCTCGTACTCGGACTTGTCGAGCACGATGTCGTCCATGGTGAGGCCGCACTTGGTGTGCATCTTGGTGAGTCTCCCGTCGCTACTGAGCACGTACCCAGCGTCCCAGAGCAGTAGTCGCTGCAGATTGCCGTCGAGTGCGTCCCAGCGTAGAAAGTAGAGTCCAAGCATCGTGAAGATCTCCTGTGGGAGTTGCGCGTCGATATGCAGCTCCAGCGGAAGCGCTTCGATGCCGTCTGCGAGCAGCCGCTCAAAGCGCGACGAGATCGGCGTCCCTGTGAACAGCAGCGGCGAGTTGACCGTGTCGTCGTTCAGCGCTCCGACCGAGACGACTCCTGCGCCGCCATTGCTGCTGCTGTTGAGCAGCTCGTTGAACATGTCGCCATGAGCGCGGTCGACCGACAAGCCTGCGGCGCAGAGCGCAATGGCGCCAATGGCGCGTCTCTTCTTCCGCCCTCGCCGCGTATAGCAGCTCGCAGTAGTCGCCGTCATGAGTCACGAGGCGTCCAGTGGCACTTGCGTGAACGTACTTTTACGCGTCCACCGATACCGCCCTCTACGCGAATACGGGCACGTAAGAAGCTGCTTCTACTGCTGCTGCAGTTGCAGTTCCTTCTTTGCTCAGTCACGCGCGCGCGCGGAATGTAAAGTTCGATACGATAAGCGCTTGGTCCGCCGCCGTGCGTGGCGGTCCGATGCTTCCATTCGGTGCTGCGAGTGTATGTAGCTCAAGACGCAATGTCTGACACGAACGCGTCTCTATTTGCAGGCGCATTCTGCGGAAACAGAGGGAGCGGATCGAATTCGAAGAAGTGTCCACCGCTCGTTCGATTTTTTTGATGCACGAGTCTGTTAAGACAGCGTTCCATAAATAATATCGAAGCCAAATGTGCAGCTGGTATCTTAATAGGCCAGCTGAAGCCCAACTTGACCTACATACGGACTATTAATACCGTGTGGATGCGTGTTGAGGAATATCCCCCGTGATCCACGTTTAGCGCGCTGATTGTGCGAGTACGAGTCGCATTCGAGATTTGGGTCTCATCGCTGGGTTTCATTACCGGTCAGGGAGTTGGTTGGAGACTTGGTCGCATCTGTTTTCCCGAGTCGTCGTCTATCGGCTTGTGAGTTTGAGTCTGGTGACGTTAGACAAAGAATGGTCGGAAACGAGTGCGCTATGCGCGTCATGAGAAGCCATGGTCTTGCTTGCAGTCTTGCTTGTGATCCGGCTAATTTAAAACGTATACAGACGTCAGGTGCGTGGAAGAAAAGTCGAGCTTTCCATCCAGGGATCGCATGGGAAGAGACATCTCAGGTGATATTTCGATCCTGGCCCCTCTGGGGAAAGAGGGACTTCTTGTCCAGGAGGAAACATCACTTGCAATAGAGAAAAAGCCTGCTTCCCTTTGAGAAAAGAGACTCGACTGCCTGCTGCGCTTGACTTGAAAGGTTGAGAAGTGCGCCCTCGATTGCGAAAGAACACCAGCAATGGGGGGAGGATCTGTGGTGTTTTGAAGAGAAAGAATACACCAACAACTGTGTGATCTTTCAGCATCTACAAAATGTGGGGCTGAGAATGCATCAACAAACGTGTGATCCTTCAGTATCTTTAGAGGTCGTGGTGAGTACTGATTCCACTCGTGTATAGACACCGCTTGCTTTTTTCGAAGGAATTGAACGTTTGACTCTTTGCGAGGCACACATTTGACCTGTCGAGCTGTCCCAAATAGAAGAACCGTTTGGTTTGGTGGCAAAAACTGAAGTTGTGATGGTTCATGGAGTGATACGTATCTTCATGCCGACACACATGTGAAGAAGATACATAGATCGAATTGTGTGTACTAGTACGTTTTAGATGGAAGGATGTGGTACTAACAGTCGAAGCACTCAGGTGGAGATGACTGGTACTATAGGGCGTGAGCTACAGTCACGCATAAAAAGAGGCTCCGCTCAAGACCATAGTGGTTTGATTTCCCTTTGGATATAACAAAGCGCAATACAAGATGCATCTTGAGTGCGGGCATGAAACAGAATTGGTGAGCCTCAGTACTGTAGCGTTAGCTGGTTAGTTGCTTGTGTGTCTGCAGTGTGGGTGACAATTATAAATAATTGTTGTAAATTATTGTCCAATACTGAGCTCACAGAATTGAATAATTGTTTTGACACAATTGTGCTTCAATCAGAAAAGTTACAAACAGTTGCTTCCATATGCCGTATGAGAGGGTTTCTGTTCATCCCCTCGTGTCCGCCGTCTCCCCATCTTCTGATTGGTGGATGCAGTCTATAGCGCATAGGGGAAGCGGATGTTTCCTGGTAGCCAAGTGAGTGCCTTCCTCTGGCTTTTTTCTTTCTTTCGTGTTGGTGTGTGTGAGAGAAGGGAGGAGGCGGGCGGACGGCGCAAGCGGACGAGCGCACGAGCGAACGTTTCTCTTGGTGTATGGGTTTCCCCCTCCCCTCTAATAAACGATTGCACGCACACGCACGCACACGCACGGCAGTTTAGCGACCGATATTCGCCTAGAAAGAGAGAGAAGAGCAGAGCGCGGCCTATTACGCTCTTTACGCGCAGTCTCCCCCTCTGTGTGCGAACAACCCACAGAGTGCCGCATCGTCCAGTGCTTCGCTTCCGCGAACGTAATCATTCGCGCGGCGCGGCGTGGTGTGTGTGTGTGTGTGTGTGTGTGTGCCCATTTCCCAATTCGAGCGAGAGCAAGAGACGGCTGCCTACACGCGCGTGGTGCTTTTACTCCCGTCTCTGTTTGACAAGTGACGGCGTGCGGTACGACGCGATTATCGTATTTTCTCTTTTCTTTTCCTTCTGCGATTTTGGCTGCTGGGTTTCCTTCGCTAGCGCCGCGAAGGAGCAACAATTTCAAGGATGAAAAAAATGTCGCGGAAGAATTTTTCGAGCCTCTCGCATTTCGCGTCCAAGGCGGGCATCGGCAGCGGCTCGTCGTCGTCTGCGTCCTCATCGGCGCCGACGAGTGCAGCGGCGCCCATGAGTAACGGCAACACTGGCGGTGTGAACAGCGTGCCGGGCAAGAACGGATACAGTGGTGGCGGCGGGTACTCATCGGCGAGTGCGGGCTCCGCGCCCAAGCGACCGACGTGGGCCGACAAGATTCGCGAAAAATTGCCCGAACTCGGTGAACACGAGTACGAGGTGCTGTGGGAACGCGGCGTGCTCGGTGTAATCTTTTTGGAGTCCGAAAAAGACGGCATCCCGTACGTCTCGAAGGCGACCGAGTCGTGTATCTCGCCCGCGGTGTCAGCCGGCGATGTGCTCAAGTACGTCAACACTGTGCGCTCGAGCGACCATTCGTTTTCGGATTTCTTCAAGATTCTTGCAACGATGAAGAAGCCCGTGCTGCTGCGGTTTGAACGCCCATCCCAAGCGCTGAGCACGACGTCGTCCGATGAAGACAGTCCGCTGGACCAGCGTTCGAGCTCCGCGATCGGCATGGAGTCGGATCGCTCGCTCCAAGACGACTTGGCGCCTAAAGTGTTGCGATCAAACTCCGTGCCGCAGAGTGAGAAGTCAAAGCCTTCCCGAAGCGCGTTTTGGCGGACCGTGTCGTCAAAAGAGTACGCTCAGGACCCCGTTCCAGCGCCTGTGCCAGCACCAGCACAATCTCCGCCGGCTCAGCAAGTGGTCACTCTGGCGCCACCGAAGACGAAAAGTACGCGAACACTCTTTCCTCTATGTATGTGCTTTATGCTTTGTCATGCTGTTGGTTCTAACGGTGAAATGGATTTAACGCAGGCGACACAACTAGCCCACACACTCGGCCACCAGCTGATCATTACAGTCCTGTGGTAAACAAGCAATATGAAGTATCGCCGCGTGATAATGGCTATGGCACCAATGCTTTGCACTCTGGGGTCGAGTATTACGAGTACGAAGTGTACTGGGAAACGGGGTCGCTGGGTTTGTTTTTTGGCGAGGATCGACTCACAAGCCTTCCTGTTGTGACTCGGTCGACGCCTGGCGCCAACCCTATCGTCCAGCAAATGGTCGCAGTAAACGACACGCTGGTGTCTGCCAATGGCGTGCAGTCTAGGGAATACTCGTTTGAAGCATTTTTCGGGCGATTGCAGCAGATGAAGAAACCTGTTCGACTGATATTTAAGCGAAAGGTGGATCCGTCGCCTGCACATATTCCAGCGAGAGGAAGAAAGCCGTCTGTCACAGTCGATGAGCTCACGTCTCCCAGTGAGGATGGCAGTCTAGCCAGACGTGTGTCAACTCCTCCGCCTCCAATCGTAGAAGAGGAAGAAGTAGCCACTCGGATCAGTCAAGCCCGTATTAACGAAGCCCGTACCCCACCCGACAGCCCTATCCGTGCACGTGAATCGCGTCGATTGCAGAAATCAGAACTAGATGCTGTGCTACGAGGAGCCAAACCCGCCAGCCCAAACACAAGAGATGCAGCTCCTGGAAGCTCGACTTATTCAGAATCATATCAGCATCGAACAGCTGCATCGTCTCCAACCTTAAACCTTGCTCGTGACACGGCGGCTATCATGTCGAGTGCTTCAGAATCGCAGCAATTCCGAGGCTCTGCTCTGTCACCGCATTTCGCTTCGCGCGAGTCCGTAAAGATTACATCACCTGTTCCAGATCCCCAGCCAAAGAGAAATCCCACTCTATCGCCTCGGAACCTCGCCCAAGACTCAGCAGCTATCATGGGCAATCAACAAGCACAGCAAAGTCCGGAGCGTCCATCTTCGGTCGTACAAGAGGCTCCTGTATCCCCCGTGCTTCCAGAGCAAGCAATGGCGCGATCTTCTTCGCAAAACGCAATGGAATATTTTGATTTGTTCCCATCGTCAACCGTTCCAGATTCGCAAAAAGCGCAAAACGTTTCGCCTTCAAACAAAGCCGCACAACGCGATTCTGTATCCACTGCGGCAGTTGTTCAAGATGTGCCCGCAAAGCGCAGTTCTGTTTCGTCTTCGAGCCCGGAATCTGAAACTTCAGTTCTTGCTAACGCGCGTATGCCCGAACTAGATGGGCCAGTGTTTGTACTTGGTCGCTCACCTCCTTCTTCCCCAAGACGAGCGAGCCAGTGTAACAGTGAAAAGGACGTGAAGTCTGAATTATCGCTGGCGAAGGCACCTAGTCGACGATCGTCAGGAGAAGAAACAGCAGTAGAGTACAATGCTCAGAGCAGAAAAAACGCAAGTGAGGAGAGCCAATCTATCTGGGAGATGGCAGCACAGGAGGAGTCAATGGATGACACTCAGCCAGTTACTGAATCTCACCAGGCATCTGACCCAGCCGATACAGGAATTGTGGCCGACGGGGTGGGCTACCCACAAGATTCTGCAGCAGAACTTGTGGTCGCTGAAGCTGTAGAAGAACCGGTTGTCGGGGTTGCACTCGGTATCATTGCTGAAGTCGAGGTGGGGATCGTCGTTGACGCGTCTGAGGCGGAAGGAAACCTCATCATGGGTGGGGAGCCGGGGCTTGTCCTACCTGTCCTACCGCCTGAAGATACGATGGTTGTGTTAGATGATCACTCACCTCAACTGGGAGATCTGATGAGCAACCAAGGTGCTGTTAACGAAAAGACGGAGCTCGAGGCAGACGATGGACTTGACAAGAGCGAGCTTGCTGACATGGACCCTGATGCAATGGATGCGATTGACCAGGCGCCAGATATCACCGCTGATATCGATGGAAACGACGTGATGCCGCAGGTCTCGAAGATCAAGGGTGGTACACACTCCCCATTCAAGAACCAGAGGGCAACAGTGAACGCAAACCTTGCCAAGTACAAGCGCAAAGCGAAGAACTCGCGCGCAGTGGTCAAATTGCCTGCACTGACCGAAGGCGATGCATTGACAGTGCCATTGGTTGCACCGCTTGCAGTGAACACAACCGTTCAAGTTCGTGGGCGTTCTAAGCCCAAGCCAAGTATGCTGGAGACCCCAGACAGTACGACGTATTTGGTAAAGTGGAAAGAGAGTCGAAGTATCGGTTTGCAGCTGAAAGAAGTGCGCTTTGCGAAGGGCGTGTACCCACTCGTGACGGATGTTTGTCAGGAGCCGTGCTGCGAGATGTTGAAGCACGTGTGCGTTGGCGACATCATTGTCGAGATCAATGGTCGCAATACATCACTGATGGGCGTGAAGAAAACGGTGAATTTCCTGAAAACCTGTACGAAGACGACACTATTAAAGCTCCGCCACGGCCCGGCCTTTGTGAGTCAGCGAGTGAGCGCGCATGTATAAAAAGAAACGTCGAGAGGTAGGCTGAAGTCGCCCTAGAGCGTGCGTGATGCTGTCTCACTTGCTGAGTCTCAAGCAGGAATCAAGGACGCGATGCTCTGCTGAGACCAGCATTCTGGTAAAGAAAACACACAAGCTGTGATGATGATGATGCTGTGTTTGAATAGTGTTGTGTACTTCCTTGAACGAGCAAAAGCCACCAAAAGAAAAGAAAAGAGTTAATTTATCCATTTGTTTTCCGTACTGCTTCCACACAAAGTAGAGAGCATGATCCAGACGAATAGAAGGAAACCCAAGTCGCATGAGGTTGATTGGCAATAACTTTGGTGCTGTTTTTGTTTTATTTTTGACGAGAAAATGTAGCTTCTTGGTGTGTTTTTGGTTCTTCGCACAATCGGTTCTTGTGCAATTCGTGTGTGCAGCGCAGTCACCATTGCGATGGCAGATCTAATGTCATTGTGCGGCTCTCAGGTTGCCGCGAGCCTTGAAAAAAAGCGCCAGGCGTCTAGTGCAGGGCCGCAAGCTTCTTCTTGATCTTGCCAATAGCCTTGGCCGGGTTCAAGCCCTTTGGACATGTTCGGGTGCAGTTCATGATCGTGTGGCACTTGTACAACTTGAACGAGTCGTCGAGCGCACGCAGACGCTCCTCGGTCTTGGTGTCACGCGAGTCTTCGATCCAACGGAACGCCTGCATGAGCACGGCTGGGCCGAGGTACTTGTCCGGGTTCCACCAGTAGCTTGGGCACGACGTACTGCAGCACGCGCAGAGGATGCACTCGTACATGCCATCAAGCTTCTTTCGGTCTTCCTTCGACTGCAAGTGCTCCTGGTTCTCCGGCAACACTTCGTCCGATTGGAGCCATGGTTCGATCGAACGGTACTGGTCGTAGAAGTTGTTCAAGTCCGGCACCAAGTCACGCACGACGTACATGTGCGGCAATGGGTAAATCTTGGAAACGTCCTTGTTCTTCTTGATTGGGCTCAAGCACGCCAGCGTGTTGCCACCGTCAATGTTCATCGCGCACGAACCGCAAATACCTTCACGGCACGATCTAATGGTAGCAAAACACAAGGCAACTGAAGTTAGACAAATGCGCAAAAAAAGATTAGGTATCTCGTCATCATGCACCGCAAGAAGCTCACCGTCGGAACGTCAGCGTTGGGTCCTGCTCGTTCTTGATCTTCAACAGTGCATCCAAAACCATCGGACCACATCTGCACATAATAAACAAACAATCCATCAGCACACTGGTTGCCACGTAGTGTGTTTGTCATCGTCGATATATCATGCGCCACGTACTCATCGAGGTCGACTGGGTATGTGCTTTCGTACGGCTTGGCCTTCGACTCCGGGTCCCAACGGTAGATCTTGAAGTACTTGACGTTCTACACAAGCAAACGCGCATATACGTCAGCAACCATTCTCTCTCTCTTAACCAACTAACTAACGGCGTCCATCGCGCCATTCATACAGCACCACCAAAGCGCCACATACAAAAGTTAAACACGCGAGCTCATACCTTGGACGTGTTGGGCTGGATCTTGAGGTCGGGGGTGACGGCGGAGAACGCGCGCACGGCCGTAGCGGCGCTCTGCTTGGGGAGCGCGCGGGTGAGGGCCAACATGGTCTGTGTGATTGAAGAGTGGGGGCTTGGCGCTGCTTGCTGCGTTCCTTGTCGGTCGTTCAATGACGAGGGGAAGGAACCGCAGCGAAGTCCACGTCCGGGCCACACACACAACGGCGGCGGGAGCAGCGCCCCTCCCCGCTTCACGGGTTTGCACGAAGCCCGGCCCGTATGGCAAAAGCTTGCGTTTTACCCACTAATTTTTGCCCCACTTGAACCTTGTCTAGCAGGTACAGCGCTACTAGAAAAGTGTTTGTTGTTTATAAAGAGGTTACATTGTGTTATTTTTTAGTCTTTTATTGCAGCATATCTGTGTTAAAGAGGAAAATATCATAATTTTATAATACAGAAATTTGCTACAAACTGTACGCACAAGGAGAGAAAAGAGCCAGAGGGGTAGGGTTGTTTCCAACCCGCACGGGCCGCCTATTCTGGGATTCCGGAGGGTCATGTGGAGCGCTCCACATGACCATGCTGATATGGGCCTCTAGTGCCACTTGGACCCGCAAAATCACCTTATGACTGAGTCTGATCCCAGTACTGAGTCTGACCCCAAACGAGAGGCTGACCCAGAAGTGCACAACACAGGACGAACCACGAAGATGGCGAAGCGCTCGACGGTCTTCAAGCAGTTCCTGCTGCGCGTGCACCCGGACCACTTCCGCAATCTTCCCAAGGTTCGTCGCTGGTACAAGTGCCGCATGGTTGTGCTCATGGCGCGTTGTCTGGACGCCTCAATGTGCGTGTGCTTTGCTAGGTGCACGACGAGAACCTGCAGTCGATCAAGCTGCTGAACCAGTTCATGGACGCGCAGAACAGCGCGCGGACGTCGTGGATGATCCGCTCGGCTTCCGAAAAGCAGGTACGAAGCAGCGATCGTACGTGTACTGCTTCTGTCAGTTGTGTTGTGGTGCTGATGATGGTGTCCTCTGTAGGTGCATTTCAGCGTGTTCTTGCCAGTCATGGGTGGCAGTAACGCGGAAGATAGTAGCGACATCATACCGACACAGAAAGTGAAGCGCTTTAGTTTGGAGCTGTCGACGCGCATTGAGGCGCGAATGCGCGCGATCCTAAATGAGTGTGGCGTGGTTGTCAAGGAAAGCGAAGCCGAGCAGCAAGCAGACATGAAGAAGGCGAGATTTACCGACAAGCGTCGACGAAAAAAGAAACCAGCAGCTGCATCTAGACCGTGGGAGCGGGAGCGCGACGATATGGACTTTGAGGCGAGTATGCACGACATGTACGAGAAGCTCCGTCAGCAAGAAGCGGATGCGGCGTTCACATCGTCGTCGCGGCGCAGGAAATCGATCATGCACATGAAGGATTTCCTGGAGTTCGTCGTGCGCGAGCAAACGAATGTCTTGCAGCAGCAGCGCTTCAATGCGTGGCAGTCGACCCAGTCTGTGAAGAACACGTTGGCGCGAGAATTCGGCATCGCTGAGATCGTCACGAGCTGTGGATGGGCGTCTGTGCACCTGAATGCGACGTTGATGGTGCTGCTCAAAACGTTGCGCAAGTACACGCGAGCGCAGAGCCAAGGCGGCATGTTCACTCCAAGCGACTTTCTTCGAGGAGCTATTATCGACATCAGGTGCGTGAACATACGAGAATAAGTCTGCTTTGAGGATGTTGCAATTTGACGATAAGGCTAAACGATTGCGGTACCACAAAATGCTTTGATGCGTAGCTCTCAGCCGTCTGGCATTGATTTCAGCAACGAGTACCGGATCCACATCAACCCAACGGATGTACCGCTGCAGTGGGTCGAAGTACTCGAGAAAATTGACGGCAGCATGCTGCGATATATGCAATCGGCACGGAAATCCCTTGAGAGGCTGCAAATTGGAGCGACTGCAGCCTTGGGTGAGGCGCATGTCCTTCGCGGAAACACGTGCTCGGCGATATCCTATCGAGAATTTTTGCGGGGAATGGCGCTCAACAGATCCACAGCGTATCGTGGTGATGGTGTCGTCGAGAAAGTGACACTCGTGGTAGAAGATAGCAACTACGCATGGCGCATCCTCGCCAATGGGAGCGTTCAGGTACGTCGTCTTCTTTGATTTGTGCATTCATTGCTTTTGGTTTTGTTTTCTGACACGCACCAACTGCTTTCATGCTTGTATTAGACTCCCTGTGATTCTTCGTTTGACGAAGTAACAAAGTTCTTGACGCAGAATCGCTCGCGCATCCGAGAGCAGCGCGCGCACTATGAAGCTGAGCAGAGTGAGTTCAAACGCATTGCGGCTCAATGCACTCACGCTCTCGGCATGAAATCAATCACGTACGCGGACGGCATCCCCATCGAAGCAGCCATTACTGCGTGTGAACGACTGCTGGACTTTGCGGTTCGTGTGAGCATGGGCACTGCGGATCCACAAAAGCTACCTCCAGGTCTGTACGGGAATCGAGTCTTGGCCGTGTACACCCAGGGTCGAAGCTTTTGCATCAGTCGATCATTTGGCCTGGATCAAGACGGGAACTTTACGATACCATTCGACTGGTTCAAATAACGCAATTTTGAGATGACTTACACGGTGTGGTCACGCATTTGAGTCGTTTTATATCAACCTACGGCTTTGTGCTCAGCATCTCAATCGCTTCTTTTGCTACCGCGTTACCTCTGTGACGATATCTCTGTCTCCGACCCCCCACACATCGAAGATAACTGTGAGCTTGTCGACTTCAGATGGATACAGCGCATGCAAAGAAGGATGGGAAAGCGTTTTGAAGCCTTCAATCATCAAAGCCTCCAGTAGTTCATAGCGCGTGAGCATCTGGGCTGGTGGTGGCGAGTGAGAACGATCACATCCAGCAACCCCATTGCACGACTTGAGGTTCTAATTGCATAAGAAGCGCTTGCCAGTGAACAAGTGGCGTCAAAGCGAACAGCAAGTCTCAGTGCACCGTACCTGTAGCTGTCTGTTGATGATGGTAATCTGCTCCAGAGTAATTACAAACCTCGTTTTGCAAAGTAGTGCTTGCGGGCATCGAAGCCAACGGATGAAATCCACAACCTAGGCGGCACGAGAGCTGTCACAATACGAACACTTCTTGTCAAAGCAACGAATTTAGAAAGTGCACGTACATTTGATCCTGTTTCGGGAACTTCCCCTTGGTCTTGGATAAAGGCATCCATCACGAAGTCAAAATCTTCCAACCGCGACAGGAGAAACCCTAAAACTGTCGAGGACATCAGTGAAGAATTAACAGCACTCTCCGCGCCTAGAGTCGCTTTGATCGTGCGTTCGTTGCGCCGAGTTCTACTAAGTTAATGGAAACAACTTCAGTGAATGCCAAGATTTTTCACATGATTAGCAAAATGCAAGTTTCAACGTACCTCCGTTTGCTGAACGGATACAAAAATTCCACCACAAACCGCTGTAATTGATGGCATCGCTCAAGCGGTGTGTGGCCCAATGCAGGTGAATCAGGGTACACCTCAGTGGACAAGTGGGCAAGGAAGCCGTAAAACTATGGCACACACAAGAACGACCTTAGAATAACTGTAAGGCAGTTCATTTGATCAACCTGGTGTCTGGAGTTTACCTCGCGGTAGCTCAGACAGGGGGACGAAGACGTGCTGACAACTTTCTCAAGCAAATGAAGCAGCTTCATCTCCATTTCTGTTGCACATCGAACAAGACGAAGATTCCATAAGGAGCAATTTGTTTAATAATGTAAAGCCTTGCGTCCACTCACCAATTTTTGTCATCCCTTCGACGACATTGCTGAGGTGGCAGTCAGCACAGAGCTGCCACAATTGCTCGAAGCGTAGTCCGTCACCAACCGAGCCACTCTTTGAATCTGCGTCCATGTAGGAAGTAAACACGACCCACAAGAGCTCGTGAACCTCGACCGATTGTATTATGCTCACATCGTCTCCTTCCGGTCCCAAATTGACACGACACAACTCTTTCGTCAGTGAGCTTAGACTTGGGCAAATCTTGAAATCTGCATCCAGCCACGCCTCAAGTTCTGGTAGTTCAACGGCAGGTGCCATGCTTTCAAGAAATCGACTCCGTACAAACTAGAAACGTTGACCGCATGAGTAGATTAGAGACGGGTATGTTGCATTAAATAAAGCGCTTGTACTCACAAGAAATTCGGAAAGCGTGGCTGGAGGAGTCGTTAGATCCAAGCCTATCGCGTATTCATTTGTCGGACCAGCCGTGTGGTCTTGTGTAGGACTAGCTTCACCACTTCGAAGCAATCTTGTCATGGCAGAGGTTTGCTGACTACTGAACTTGGACTCATTTGCCACCGCATCTGGCGGATCATTGCTCACAGCAAGCATCGATGGTGCTCGGAGAGAAGGGTGGATACGAGAGGCTCCTCGATTTTTTGTCCACTTTCCTGTGAAAAGCCTCGCTTGGATCACACGGGAGCAAAAGTCTCCAACAAGCGCGCGAGCATCTGCTGGAGGATGGAATAGGAAGTCGCCAGCAACTTGAAGCAGTTCCCTCGTCGATTCAGGTGAGTCACAGAGAGCGGAGGTGAGGCTCAAATGCGTGAAAATGGACTCGACCAGCCTTTTCTTCATTGGAGACAGTTCTTTCATCACGAGCGCTTCGAACCGCCAGATGTTCAGCTCCGATTCCACATCCACGTTTTCAAGCATTTCTGCATGACAGAGTAGTTGGAACGGCACGAGGGGTTGAAACACGTTGCTTAGAACCTGTCACGGCATTGTTTGCAGCGTATTAAAACAGTACAGTCTACACATAAATCTTCAAACGGGACACTTCCACGTACCTCTTTAACAGCATTTGCCAATGAGTACGGAGAGTACAAACCGAAGCTCACTGTGTCATGTTGACAAAGCTTCTCGCAAATGATCTTCTCTTCCAGCTCGTCAACAAAGCAAACGTACAAATCTGGGAGTTGATAGCGCAGTTCCTCGTTCGCTTTGCCAAGAAGAAAGTCCATCAAGGAACACAAATCGGCAGCCATCGTCTCCTCCAATTTCTGAAGGTGCGAGGCAAGGGGTTGCTCAGAGGCTCCAGACGTTGCAATACAGCTATCTGGAATGCAAGATGCGCCGTGATTTCTCAGTGAATATCACATACAGGTTGGTATGCCTGATGGAAGCAAATTAGTGCTCTTACCGCTCAACCTTCTGGTTTGTGTGAGTAGCCGTCGGTACCTCACTCTGGATAAGCATTTGCACACCCAGATAACTGCGTAAATGGTGCCAATTACTTGGCTGTGACGTTTTTCGCTCGAGTGAACTGCCGATTTGGCCAGATTTGACCTTTTAACTTGTTGTTGGTCTGTGCCCGCTGACTGTAATAGGCAATGAAGCTCTATGAAAAGCACATGCTGAATTTTCTTGAGCTCCTTAGCGCTCGCCTCAACAACAGCAGATTCTGTTATAATCGCCACACATAGCCATTAGTATAACGCAACGAAAGAGATTAGCTAGGTGGAGCTGAAGCTCTAACCTTGTGAGGCATTTCTGCCGATAATACAATCCATTACATTGCACTCAACAGCTTCTTGATCTGTTCCGGAACCCATAGATAGACGGGCGCAAGCCATGACAAGATGCAACAACACCTTTCTTGGCTCATCAAGCCCGTCTATAATATTGCGAGCCGTGGCAGCAAGTTTCGCATCATTCTCGTTTGACTCGCTTGATAACTTCTCAATCAGGAGCTCAAGACTATTGACTCCGATTAATGCACGCGTTCTCAAATGCTGCTTCACAGACATAGCAATTGCCAATACCGAGAAGGACTCAATCGGCAGGTACCTGAGCTCTTTGCCGAGATAGGAGCTCACAATCTGGCCAAGCGCTCTCAGTTCATCGTCGTGACTGGGGTGCTCAACAAATAATCCTCGCTTATCTTGAGGCGACTCGATGATGACAGTAAGGAGACGTGTTAGCATCAGTATATCTGCCTCTGCCAACTCCTCTCGATTACTGAGATGAGGCCGAGCCGACGTAGCTTCTGATGTGACGAAAGTCGGTGGTCTTATGCTGAACCTTTTTGGCGATATCCGCTGCAATGTATCCTTTGCTGACGTCAGCATAGCAGCTCCCGCTCGTGACATCTTGCTCTTTGGAAATCGCAAATGGATAGGATTGGTAGACTGTGTATTGTGCTCTAGGGACTTCGTGGCGTAGTTGTCACTTGTCGCGACTTTGATTCCGCTCAAACTAGACCGCTTCTTTGTTCCACTTTCCGACCAGGCATCATCTTCAGATTCGTCGTGTTCTTGTCCCTTGTTGTCATTCTCGTCTTCTTTTCGAAGAAAAGTTGGTGCGTTGCTGATAAGAAATATCCCAATACGTTGGCGTAGCGATACTGTCTCTGCCAGCTCCTCTTCAGATGGACGAGCAAGAATTGAGCCAATGACCTCCCCTAGTACTTGATTGTTCGACTGAGGGCTTCCCTTCAATGCTAGCTTGTAGAGAAGCAGAAGAAGCGATTCCAGCAACCCACGCCGTTCTGGAATCAATGAACCCATGATGCCACGAACAAGTCCCACTCCATCTGGGCTCGTGTCAGAATCCTTAAGCATCTGCAACCTCGAGAAGCTTTCGTATGGTAGCAACGGCGCATAGGAGTCCTCCAGAAGCTGCCGAATGACGGAAGCGATTGATGGTGACGAGTACGAGCTGAGCTTAGCTGGTAAATCCCCCTGTCTGATACTTCGTAGCAACGCTTTCTTTTCGGAAGCTTTCCCGTCGTACAAGAACAGCTCGTCTTTGTGCAGTTTGTTCTTGAGGAGGTACTTCACCAGATACTTCAGGATCATGCACGTCTCCAGTGGCATGGAAGGCAAGAAGCGAGGTTTTCTCGCCGACAGACTCGCTTCATTTTCGTAGAAAGATGCGTTACTACTTCGTCTCCAACTGAGCATTCTGGGCCTCATCTGAGAAGCAAAAGCCATCTTTTGCTTGTATACGAGCGTTGGCTTGGCTCTGCAACGTCGTTTGCATTTCTCGTTTACACATTGACGGCTTTTCCCAATTTGGTGCTTGATCACAAAGTTGAAACGCTTACAGCGACAACTGCTGAGGCAAACATAAATGTTAGCTCAATTCATAAAACGGTTGGCATAGGAAAAGAGGTATTACGTTAGACAATGGCCATGGGTATGAACTTATTACTCGATCTATGGGTCGGCAAATCAGACCATGGGGAGTCTCTAAGCCTGGATTTCAATGGAGCGCTCTATTTCCACTGCTTCCGTATACGCCTGCACATACAAACACAGTCAGTCAGCAGTCATTTTGAAATCATGATTCCACAACATTCCAAAACGAGATTGGTGTACCGTGTGTAAAATATCGACAACATTGTCCATTTGCGAAAGCAGAAGCTCGTAGGTCACGGCGTTGACACCCTCCTCGTTCTCGCTTCCCCGTGGTACAAAGCGCGTTTGCAGAGCTTTGCCGATCACTTCGTCGCTTTTCCACAACTCCAAAGAGCGCTTGGCCTTTGCATGCACTGCTGCTTGCGCATTCCCCGTGATCGACCGGCGGAATTTACGCCAGATATGCCATGCTGTTTTCACGTGTTCCCTCCCGAGCCGATCTCGCAGCGCATCGACTGCATCGCTTTTCTTTGATTGCAGCAAATGCCACGCGCACCGGCGATGGAAGCGTCGGCCGAAAAGACATAGCGTATGCGCTGAGTCTGCGCCTTTATTCCCCTCCAACGCACTTGCACTATCGTTGCCGTGCTTGTCCACGCAAAAGTACCATTTCTTGGCAGTCGTCGAGTGCGGAAACGCCACGAAAACTTCTGCATATCGGAAGCCCATCTTCTTCGCCGTTTTCTCCATTAAGTCGACGTACTCGATAGACGAGGGGTACACTTGAAAAACCGCGCGGCTGTGGCCTGAACTGTTCCTGATCAGTTGATCTCGTAAAGACGCAAAGCACGTCTCGAGGCCTTCTTTCGTGAGCCACTGGAGCATCGAGATCCCAATCGCGGCATGGAAGACCGCACCTCGAAGCGGAAACCTTTGAGCCGCATTGCCTCTGTAAAAACCTGCACGCTGGAGGCACAATGCGTCTGTGTCGCCTTTGTTGTCCTCGTTCTGGTCTTTGCTGGTCTGATCGCTCGACGCCGTCAATGAGAGCATCGACGCGCTGATGTCGAACGCCATCGTGAACCCCAGCAGGTTCTGCTCCAGCAGCCACTCGTTGGCCGCAAGTGTGCTCAGACCTGACCCCGCACCGAGGTCCAGCAGCAGCCACATGCCATCTTCATCACCACTAGGATGCGCAGAAGGACTCGACCTCGATGTTGGTGACACTGTCCCGAAGCGCAGCAGCTCGAGCGCGTGGCGCGTGAGGTCTCTCTGGATGGCGGCATTCGCCTGTGTCGTGTAGCTGGCGGACTGGCCGTCGTTGTAGAACGCTGAGGCGGCCGAGGACGACGCGGACGCTGCGGCGCCAGCACGCTCCTCGGGTCGCGCGCATTTGAACGGCATGTTGGTTTTTCAAAGGTGCACGCGAGTGGTTGTCACTAGAAAACTGATAGTGCCCCATGGGGGAAAGATACAATTCGGGATCTGTCCGTGTTTAAACTAGGGACATGGCTACACTTCCAAAACAAAGTAAGGGCGGCAATGGCACAGGTTCTTTGAGTCATATGAAGTTATTCTCAGAAGCTTGGGAGCATGGCATTTGTTCACACAGCTGCCTAGGGTCTTTTGATTTGCAGAGACAGTCGTGGCAACCTGTGCAATCTCAGTCTTCTGGGTGTTTCGTGTTAGCTTTGAGAGCGATGGAGACGCCGTCACGGTCGTCCCGCAACCTGTTTTTCAGTACAGTAATGCCTATCCTAGACGCCGCAGTCCAGAACTTATATTGCGTCACTTCATAACGCTGCCTTTTTCTACAATTCAAGTGCTGGTGGAGTCGGGCGCATTAGTAAACAAGAGATGTGAATGTGGGAAGACGGCATTGTTTTTTGCTGCAGAGGGACAAGTGAATACTGTACGAGTCCTTGTAGAGTCAGGCGCATCAGTCAACAGAAAATGACCTTGGTGAGACGGCGTTGTTTAGTGCTACTCAAAAGGGCCGCGTGGAGATTGTGCGACTGCTGGTAGAGTTAGGCGCACCTGTAAACGAGACACACGATGATGACTTGACGGCATTGTTCGAAGCAGCCCGAAAAGTTCAAGTGGAAATTTTACGTGTCCTGGTGGAGTTAGGTGCACTAATCAACGAGAAAGATGAAGATGGCGCGACGGCGTTGTTTGAAGCAGCTCGAGAGGGACCCTTGCATGTTGCATGGGTCCTAGTCGAGCTTGGCGCGTGCACGAACGAGAAAAATAAACATGGCAAGCTATGGCTTCACGCTATTTCCAGACACCATATGAATGATATACGACTCGCGTTGTTTCAAGCTGCTCGAGATGGAGACGTGAATCTTGTACGAATCACCGTGGCAATGGGCGCATCCATAAACAAGAAGAGCGTAGACGGCACGACAGCGTTATTCGAAGCAGCTCGTGAAGGCCACGTGGAAGGTGTACGAGTGCTGGTAGAGTTGGGTGCAGTTGTGAACAAGAAAACACATATGGCGAGACAGCGTTGTTCGAAGCTGCGCGTTCCTCGGGACACGCGCACCTGAAGGATATATTGACGTTTCAAGAGTGTGGCTGGCAATCAATAGAAAAACAATGCGGCGCAGTCGTCAAACTCGGAATCTCTATCAACGCTTAAATTAGGGACATGGCTACATTTTTTACATACATTCTACATGGTGACGCGAAAGATGGATTCGTTGTTGGGCGAGATGTCGACTTGCGTTTCCTGGATGCTGGCGCCCACCGCGAAGGTTGGGTCGAACGAGTCCTCTCTCGAGAACGCCTGCGGGTCGTACCAGTACACACAGCAGAGACACGGCGAGCACACGAGCGCTAAGGCCAACACAAACGGTGCGAGCAGCAGATACCCCGATGCGCACATGCACGTCGTGAACGCATTCCGGTACGTCGTGTCAAATATCTTGGTGCACGGCGCGCAGCAGCAGCAGAGAACGCTGAACACAACTGCGAGCACAAACGCAGGCGGACCAAACACGAGGAAAAACATGCCGCGCAACGCGCCCATAAGCAACGCCTGTCCTTTCGGCTGCTGCTCCACCTCGGCCATCTGATTCCCAGGGCAACCTCGAATGTTCCACCACTACAGAGCCAAGCCAAAACAAAAGAGCCACAAGCGATCAGTACGTGCGCTATCAAAGTGATGCGGACTTTCCGATTTGCGTACCTGAAAGTGCTCTGGGAAGACGCTGTCATCGATTATCTCTCGACATATCCAGCAAAAGCTCGTGTGGCACACCACACACTTCATCTGATTGCATCCGCCTGAATTGGTTACAATAGTCACACACACGATCACAAATGAGCCCAAAATGAAGGACACCGCTGTACATGTGATTTTGATTCTTTCCGAGAACGCACCTATTTTCTCAACAAAGTTGTTGCAGCCTGGACACGGTTTCGAGATTTCGTTGATCATGGCATGGTTGAGTTTCTCGATCGCGACCATCTTCTTTTCGTATTCTGCACAGGATCGCCCTCGATGCGCGATGCTATGCACGAAACAGAATTCTTCACCACAGTTGTCACATACACACTCGGGGTGCTCGCTGCCCAAGTATACCTGTGAATGGTCGCAACGCGGACACTGTCGCGCGTTCTCGTGCTCCTTGTTGAATTTGAACTTGAGGTATTTCTCCCAGAAGCTCGCCGAGATCACGGCTTGAATATCGTCCGGTATGATCTCGTCAGCACACGCAGGCTCGCCTTCTTTTTCGTGGAAACATGTCGGGTACACTTGGCCCTCGCCTACTTTGAACTGCAGGTAGTTTTGTAGACACGCCTCGCAAAATCGGTGACCGCATTTGGCGAGCTTGAACGATTTTGAGATGGACACATTCTCGAAGCAGATCTGACACAAGAAGGTTTCCTCCATCGAGAGCCCCAAATAGCCTACAACGGAGCGCAGCATATTTGGCACAGACAAACTGCTGCTCGAGCGCTGCAACGTTGG
Source organism: Globisporangium ultimum DAOM BR144 (assembly GCA_000143045.1). NCBI lineage: Eukaryota > Oomycota > Peronosporomycetes > Pythiales > Pythiaceae > Globisporangium > Globisporangium ultimum. The sequence continues at coordinate 287,147 of GL376603.1, read as the reverse complement.
GATGGAATCACGCGCATCGATACTGCTACTCCCCGATCGACTTCGTGCATCGCTACCGCCGCTATTTCCTGTTAAGAACAACTCGTTGTCGCGATTCGGAGTCCCCATGAGCGCGCGCACGGTGCGCTCTGAGGCTGCTCGCACGATGCGCGTGAGATTGGCCCACGACGTGTCCTCCTCCGAGTCGGCACCCGACATACGCTGCTGTTGGTGCCTTACCTTGCTGCTATTGCTTTCGAGCATTGGGATCTCGCTCACGGATATCCGAAGCTCGTATGCTGCACTGGAGCTAGCACTGCTCTCGGATCCACGCTCGTGATGACGATCTCCAAACGCAGCCGTTGCCAATGTGGCACCTGCAATCGGCAAATTGGCGATCGCAGCCTCGACCTGCCTGAGATACACGTCGGCCATGCCGTCCCACTTCTCCGGATACTTCTGCCGCTGCTGCTTGAGCTGGTGTGCGAGCCACCACCACTTGGCGCGCTCCTCTTCGCTGCGGAACGCGCTTCGGTACCTGAGCGTCTGCTGCAGCTCCAGCAGCAGCACGTACACATCGTTCACCTTCTGCAGCTCAATCGAATCCATCGAAAGGCGCTTCACACTGCTTTTCCTGCTGCTATCCTCGTCAACCCGCTGATACGATAAGTGCCACGACAGCATGTTCCCGGTCGAGCTCTCTCGCTCTATCGACGTGGATGCTATCGACGAACCAAGCGACACGGTCGACGGGAGCGAGGAAGCGGCCTGCGACACCGTTGCACGCTCGAACGCGTCCAGAAACACCGCGATCTCGCGCTGCACGAGCGGACGCGTGTCGTCGTCTCTCTCAACTACGTCCTGCGCTGCTTCAGAATCGCGCTTCTGCGGCTCCGTTGTAGCTGCTACTGGCGCCTCCGCAGCCGCACCTTCGTCCGCGGTGGCTTGCGCAGCAGGACACGCTTCACCTTGTGTGTCGGACGGCGCAGCGCGCTGCTGCTGCTGCTGCTGCTGCTGCCGCCCCGTCATCCACTTGTGCAGTTCTTCTTCCTTTTTTTTCCTTTCTTCCACCATCCTTCACACTCGCCGTCGGTTCCGTCAAGAGGTGAAAGAAGAAAACCCGAGTGTATACTTGGTTTTCAATGAACCCACAGATTATCCGGATCTTACGATAAAGTACTTGTTTGCGTGTGCTGAGAGAGATGCACACAAAAGCAGTTTTTTGTGTAAATAGGATGTGAAACGATGTGCTTTGCTTACTTGGTATGGACATGTTCCTAAAAGTTGGTCGGTTGTAGTGGCGAGAGTCTCGCCGTGAGACCGGCAAATTCGTTGTGGAGATGACAGAGGACCTTGTCAAGATCAAGCTGCTGGAGCTGGGGAGCCAAGTGAGAGCATTTAGCCGACGTTCGGGCATCCATCGCCTCGTTGGCCTTTCGTTGGCCATCTTGTTGTGCTTGCACACAATGTGGATGCATTAAGTGCCGCTGAAGTGCCGTAGGAGACAGGCTGAGGTTGTAGCCCCCCCCCCCTGGGTGGGAAATGGCCGCGCCACCCAGGACTGCAACCTCAGCTCGATGCCATCCACCGCGTGTGTATTACGTACTGTACCGCTTCCCACCACCTTGGGCCTTGATTCGGCCTTGCGGCACGGCGTTCTTTCAGTACGATGTAGAGCAACCAAGTGTTCACGTTTCAATTATACTAGCACGCGTCCTTCATTTCCCGTCTAGTCCCAGCGCTTGCACTTTGAAGAAGCTCGAGTCGATCACTATCTCTAGTTCCCCAAAGAAAAGCATGGCATCGTTCCAATGCGGAAAGCGACAGCTATATGGCTACGGGACGAATCATACTCTTGATTGGCGGCCCGATCTTCGCTGTGGCAGTCGACGTAGGCTACTGCTCCAGGATGAAGGCGTCTGCGAAGAAGGTGTTCGGGCCAACGGGGATGCCTCAGGGGTATATCGTGCACTCAGAGCACGCTCACCACCCACCCAGAGCATAGCCACTCAACAGACGCATCAAGCGTATGGCGCAGTGGGAAATGGCTACAACGGGAGGTGGGAATGATGATCAGCGCGGTGTGGGCCGAGCTCAGTTGTTGCTGCTCGGCAGGGTACTGGGGGCGTTGTCGAGTATTATATGCAAGTATGTGTCCTCTTTCTGATACCAACGACCAAGCACCATGGTTGTAGGTACGTTCAGTTGGAAGCGTAAATATGTCAAATTGTTAAAGCACCATTCGTGAAGCCATTCTCTTCGCAATTTCTTTTGAACAACACTTGTGGTAAGTTCGACGATGGTGAGAGGGCTACACGACAAGGCAATAGTACTCTTACTTTCTATCGTTCTCGTGCGCGGGGTCAAATGCTCAAGGAAAAAGCCAAACAGGAAGCATATTTTCAGACCGACACATGATTGATTGGTTTGACGCTGATACGCACTACACTACACATTTATAGAATGATTCCCTTTCTACTCATACCTACGACTATGGCGTGTGTCGTTGGTTCACATCCGGTAACCAAAACAACCTTGGGTTGCTGATAGTAGAAGTATAACAACGACTTGAATTTAACTTTGAGTGGCGTCGTTACAACTCGCCAACTCCACCGTACCGAGTAGCAGCAACTGTCCCAGCGCCGCGATGGTGATCATTACCACCGCCCCCATTGTAGCCATTTCCGCCGTACGCTTGCTGCATCTGTTGAGGGGCTCCACTGTGAGGGTGGCCGTGGTGGGCGTGCACTGATTGAGCGACGTACACCTGAGGCATCCCCGTCGGCCCGAACACCTTCTTCGCAGACGCCTTCATCCAAAAGTAGTAGCCGACGCCGGCTGCCACAGCAAAGAGCGCACAGCCAACAAAGAGCCCAATTCTTGCCGTAGTCCAAAAGCCACTACTTTTCGTGTTGATTTTGGTTGGTTGAGACGTCTGAGGCGTCAGAACAGCTGCCTGGCAGCTACACGCCAGCAGATCGCTCAAGCACTTCTCCTCCACGCCACAGCAGCATGGCAGACTCTCGTTGACAAACCGGTTGGCGCTGTCGTAATCCATCTTGTTGTACGTGTTGCAAAATTTGCCCGGCTTGCCATTCACCGCGGTCTCACAGTTGTCTGTGTCACGGCAGGTGGCGCACCCTGTGTCATTGGATGCGGCATGTGCGCCCGCGGAGAGCGTCCCAAGTAGCACCAGCAGCAGCAGCAAAAATGAGGCCCGAACGACGGGCATTCGACCGAAGTTCGCCATGCTCTTTCTCCTGAACTGGAATCGACGATGAATGCGCAAGGACAAGCGCTCGAACTGGACACTGACGACGGGAAAATTCGGAAATGAAGGCCCCGTGAAAGTGTCGACTCGATGAACACTTGGTGGCACTGTTTCAGTAGCAGAAGCGCGTCCTTCGCACCGACCGCGAATCAAGGTCCAAGGCGGTACGGAGCTGGCCTGGCTAGATTTTAGACCCACTCTCAAGAAACGCACTGTCTCCATCCATTATGCGTGCACAGTGTGTGCGGCACACCCACGTGCATCCCACTGTTAGAAAGAGATGCGCGGCAATGCTGGAAGGCCGGCTCCACCAATTTCGGCATGCAGAAGGCGACACGGAGGGTGCTGGATGCGCACGTGCGCTATCCTTCAAATTCCCTCTGATTCGGTCCCACGGGCGTCGCAGTTCAACATGAGGATACGACAAGAGAAGGTGGAGGAACAGAAGGTTTCTACACATGCATACCCCCTTCAAGCATAAACCTAGACTTTGTTCTGCAAAATTGTATAAAAAAAATCCTCGAAGCAATTTTTGTGAAAGAAAAAGGGCCGATAGCTACACTCTAGCTAATAATAAGGGCGCAGTCAGGGAGTCTTTTCTCATAAAACAAAGCGAAAATTTGCGAAATAAACAAAGTGTGCATTAATACCCAGAAGAGTAAGAGGTAAATTGAAGTAGTACAGTAGACTGTATAATTCGTCTCCCAATGTTTCTCCAAGCTTTGAGCGATAAGGAAAACAAACTAATACTCCTGGACCACCAACAGACGGGCATCTATCGTACATGCATCCAAGACGTCAACGAACTTCATGCAGGGACAGGATCTCTTTTGTACTGCTTGGTTGCAACTTTCAACTTTTGCGTTCAAATCGAAAGCTCATCTGCGGCGACGATTGAAATGTAAACTTCGACAACATCAAATGCAGCAAAGATGTGATAACGAGCGCTACCACTCGACTGGGCACACATGGAGACACCGACGAAGTGTGTATCCCGCCTCTGTTGTACAGTACTAAGTATTCCAATAGTATGATACCACGCTCTGCCGAGATCTGATTATAAATCACTCCAAAATTAGAGATCTTTTTGGGTAACATTTGACACAAAAGAGGACTATAACTTCGTCTTTTTTGTGTCAAAGATGGCAACAACATAAATCGCAGCAAGTTTTATTGTTGTCGTCTTTCAAGCGTTTATTTTGGGTGCATTCGACTGCCTTTGCGTCTGTTGAACTTGCACAGAATCGGCTTGGAGTGGCACTGCTGCAACACAGAAGCACAGCAAGTACAATAGAACAGTCACAGTGGAGCGATTGCGAGAGTGGCTGGCACGCGAAAGCAAGTGAGTTCCATCCACGAAGAAGAGTGTCACCGCCACCAAATCCAAATCAGTATGCTTCCCTCGAGGCTCACAGTATTATGAGCTCAGGCTGACTGGTACCTGAGCAGTTGCCGCAGCTTTAGCGTCGAGCGCTCGGCAGTCGTGGTGGCGAATCGGAGCGCTGGGGTGTGCGCTTCGTTCTTCACTCACATTAGCATTTGCCGACTTCTGCGCAAGTGACCTCAGCTTAAACGACTTTCTGCTTCCCTCTCCAAGTTCTGCGTTGGCTGCCGACGATGCGGGCCAACGCGATGGTTGCCTTTGCCTGGGCAGCTGTTGCTGGCGCCTTTTTACCAGCAACAGTGCACGGCGTCGATCTTCTCCAGCATGGTGCTAGCGCCAACGGCGCCAACTGTCTGGAAGTCCGCGACGGCTCTTCGGCGCTCGTGAGCTCCTGGTGCCATGGTGGTACGAGTCAGCTTTTCGAGATGGACGACCGCCGCACTCTCCGCGTGAGCTCGGCCACTGGCCAGTGCCTGCAGTTCTTTGATGACAACTCCGTCAAAGCTGCGCCCTGTGCCGCCAACTCTGCAAACCAGCAATGGCGCGTGGCGTACGACGGCTCGATTGCAGCCACGGGGTACACCAAGTTCGGCAAGTGCCTCACAGCCAGCAGCACCGTCGACGGCACCGCAACACTTCAGCCCTGCAAACCAGGAACGACCTCGCAAGTCTTCCGGTCGTCAGTACTCGTCACTGGCACGAAAGACGTCGTCACTGCAAACGGTGTGTGCCTCAACTACGCTGGCACTGGCAGCTCGGCCACGACGCTTTCATGTCACGGCAACACCAATCAACTATGGTCCTACACCTTCGAGGAGGAGATCCGCAGCGATGACAACTGCTTGCAGTACGACGAGGCCAATCTGGCCACGGTCACGATGGGCAAATGCAGTGGCGAAAGCAAGCAAAAGTGGACGCTGGATGCGGCGTCGGGCAAGGTCACGCCGTCCGCCAAGCCGGCACGATGCCTAGACTTCACAAACTACGCTCCAGTGCTCACTGCATGCAGTGCTCCAGTGCCCAAGACGCAGGCATTCAATGTCAACGCGTTGTTTGGCAGCCGCGACCGAAACTTGAAGCGAACGATGGTGCAAGCTCCAGGAGTTTACACTGGCAACAATTGCGTTACCGTGAATCGTGCGACCAAAGATGTCCACATCGCGCCGTGCTCGAAAAATGTCGACATGTGGTGGGAGATCACGAGCACCAAGGCTATCAAACTCGCAGGCGAGCAATGCGTTGACCTCTCGCTGTCGGAAGCGGGTCGAGTCACGTACAGCACCTGCACAGGTAGCTCGAACCAGCAGTGGACGTGGAACAGTGCAACTGGAGTTGTCGCGTCCGTGGCCCAGCCGGACAAGTGCCTCACGTTCAGCATTGTCAACGTGACCGCGTGGGAGAGCGTCAAGTTTTCGGCACAGACGTGTGGCTCGCCAGCCCCGCGTGAGAACCAGGTCTTGCGTCCGCGAGACTTTACCGATATCCTGCCGCCGTACTCACGCACAGAAGCGCAAGCATCGTTCTGTAGCCAGCGCAAAACGCGCGCGAGCGACCTGTCGTTCTTGCGCGACACGCTCTTCTGGGCCAAGAAAGACCTCAAAGCGCTCGTGCCGGCGACCTTAGCTGGACGCGAAGAGTACAACTACTACGAGAGCGTTGTGATGGAGAGCGTCTCGGCTGTAATGAGCGTCGATGCCAACTGGCTGACGGAGACTGAAATAGTGGACAAGCTCGGCGCGATCCCCAACGGCATCAAAGCGCTCTTCGACCTCAGCGAGATGATGTGTGTGGTGCGGGAGCGTAGCGCCGAACTGAAGCCCAAGATCAGCGATTTGTTCGCGACAAGCAAGCCCGACAACAAGCGACTTTTGATGACGGTGAACTACTTGCGCGTGGCAAATCTGCAGCTGCAGCTCTTAGCCCTTCCAGCGGACTCAGTGCTGCTGGGGTTTGTCAGCGACCACATCGCAAAGTCCGTCGACGCTGCGTTGCAAGGCCATCTCTCTGACAACGACCTCATTGGGCTCAACCAGTTCGTCTCCTCGTCAGATATGAGTTGGTTTGCAGGCGTGGTGCAGCCTCTGTGTACTGCGAAGCCAGCGGCCGCGATTTGCTCCGCCACTTACTTTCCGGGCCTCATCGCTGCCCGTCAGGACTTGCTGGACGAACTCAAGACGACCACGGTGTCCGCGCTGAAGACGAATGAGATCATCACGATCGACGTTCTCACCAAGGCCGAGTCTTTCATGGACATCTTCCACAAGGGTTTGGCAGCCGGGAGTCCCGTTGATAAGGCAGTGTGGCAGTCGTTTGCGCAGCTGACAATGTTCGGCGCCGTCAAGCCTGTAGCCTCGTACAATCAGAGTGATTTGCTTCGCACAACAACGAACACCGAGCTCATGATGGTTTTTTCGATGTGGCCCCACTTTTCAGCAGACGAAATGAGCAGCACCGTGTGGAATCCATTCTTTACGGCATTGAGCGACCAATTCTATGCTGCCCGACGCACCCTGATTGGCCGCATGGTTTTCTCGTCGCGGGTGCAGACGCTTGAAGCGTACTTCGATGGTCGGAGCAGTGACATGGATGCGCTGGCGACTCAGGTGCTGCCGCGCGTCTGTGTCCGCTTCCCGTCGTTCAAAGCGTGCGAGTTGATCAAGTTTCACTCGCTCACGAACGCGCGCGCCGAACTGCAGCGCCGAATCAGTGCGACTGGGAGGTGGACGTCGGAGACTGAGGAACTCGCAGCCGCATTTGCCAAGACTTTCGGGGCCGGATCCACGCTGGACGGCGATCTGTGGACTGCAGCAGCAGTGCGACTGCTGTTCAACTCGACTGAGCTCCGTGTATACCCTGCGAAGGAACTGCTCACAACAGCGACGCCTGATGCATTCCTGGCGCTCTACGCTGTGTTCATGCACTACTCGCCCAGCATGGCATCTCTGCTGCCGTACTTTACCTTCCTGGTGAACCAGGTCTCGACCGCGCATTTCAACGCGATCAACGCACTCGTGGCCGCCCGCGACATTGACGGCATGGCTGTGTACTTGGACCCGCAAAGCAACTCGACGACAAGCGACCTCGGCGTCCTTGGCGGTACAGTACTCCCGGCCATCTGCAACAACCCCAACAACCCGGAGTTTTCGATCTGCAAGCTGCAGGAGTTTTACTACGGGCTCAACCAAGTGCTTGCGTTCGAGAAATCGCGCTACGCGGCTGTCGTCTCGCTCGAAGATGTCGCGGAGGTCGACGTGCGCAAACAACTAGATGTGATCGACGCGGAGAACAAGCAGTTTGAGATCATCACCGCGATTCAGGACTCGGCAAACCAGATTGGGCAGAAAATCGACGAGGAGAGCACAAAGATCCAGGCCGTGGTGGCTGCCGAATCGGCTGCGATTCGAGCGGACATTGCCGCCAGTACTCAGGTGCTTTATGACAAGATGGGCGAAGAAGGCCGTGCGCTGCAAGCACAAATAGAGGATAGCACTCGCATTTTGGAAGACACGATCGGTGACGCCACGGACGATCTTCGACGCGAAATTGCGGAGAACACGAACCTGCTCTACAACAAGATGGACGACGACGCGAGAGCGCTGCAACGAAGCATCGATGAAAACACGCAGAAGCTGTCGACGCAGATTGGCGCGGAAGCAAAGGCGACACGCCAGCTCGTTAACGACGCCACCTCGCAGCTCTACAACAAGATCGGCGAAGAAGGCCAGGCAATTCGTGGCAAGATCGACGAGTCCACGAATAAGCTATACAACAAGATCGGCGAGGAGAGCCAAGCGATTCGCACAAAGATCGACCAGTCGACAGACAAGCTGTACAACAAGATCGGAGAGGAAGGACAGCTCACGCGGAACAAGATCGATGAGTCGACGCGGACGCTGACGTCGGTGATCAACACGAGCACCGCAAAGCTGGAAGGGAAAATCGCTGAGAGCACCAGCACGGTCGTGGGCACGTTCAAATCTGGCTTCACCGCGCTTGCAGACTACTACAAATCCGACGCAAAGGTGAACAGCGCCACGATCCTAGCGCAGATCCAATTATCGGTCACGCAATCGAAGAAGCTTCAGGGTGACATCCAGACGCTGTTCCAGCCGTTTGTTGAGTCGATGAAAAAGGCGATCGAACTTGTGCAGAGCGCAGCGGGCGCGCAAAATACGTTCCTTGCGGCACAAGCCGTGATTCACGCGGCGACTATCGCGATCGAAGCCGCGAAGTGCTTCAACCCGTTCGCGCTCATCTTCGGGGGCGCTGATCCCATGGCAGCAGCACAGGCTGCGGAGGATCTCGCGGCCACTGTTGGCAAAATGGCGGTCCTGCACGCGAACGAAGAGGAACTCAAGCGGCGAGCGGAGGAGCTGGCGACGAGCATCTCCCAGTTGACTGACATCGCTAACAAATACCTCACGATGCAGAAAAAGCTTGGCAACGTCGAGTACTATGTGAAGCTGCTGAGCAAAACGGACGCCAGCTTGACACCGACCGAGAGTTCCAAGTTGACCGACATGATGATCTCAGCCTACAAGCAGTACGATGCGCCAGTGTCGCAGATGGACATTGAGTCCATCCAGGGGAGCTGCCAGGCTCTTCTCGACCACATGCAAAACATGGTAGACTCGATGGACGTTGGTGTCGGTAGCGAGACGCTCACGTACTTGCGCAAAGCGAACGATGACGCGGGGTCCGTGTTTTCCACGTACCTGGAGATCCTGGGCCAGATGAGCAGCAGTTATGAGAAGCTGGCGCAAGCCGCGCGGGCCGCCGTGAACACCCAGAGCGCGAACAACCTCGCCAACGTCGCCAGCAACATGGGCAAGCGTCGTCTCCAGGCAGGCTCGACGTTCAAACCGTTCTACTCGATGGCGTACGCGGGCCTGAGCAAGCTGTTCATGCAGTACAAGATCCAACAGGGTGCGTTCCAGTTCTGCAAGTTCTACGAGTACAAGCTGGGTGGCACGCCACCGTCGATGTGCGGCAGCACCAAGTTTTACACGGCCACCGATATCCAGAAAATGCGCGCGTACCAACCTCCCGCGTTCAAGGCGCTACCAGCCATCTCGTTATTGCCAACCCAACCAACGGTTAGCGACGATGCAATTTCGCGCCCGTATCTCGACCTCGACAGGCTTCTCAAGGGCGAAAAAGTGACGTTCAAGCTGCCCCAAGCCGATCTGGCGTGGCTGAAGCAGTACAGCTGGATCTACCGCTCGGACACTGCCGCCACCCTTGCTGGGGTCTACATCCAGTCCATGCAAATCGTGCTGCCGTTTACGTCGACGTCGAATGACTCGTCCGTCTTCGATATGGCTGTGACCGTCGACATCAGTGCAGCCCAGCGCCTGAATGCCCAAAATGAGAAAATGTATGTGGTCCCTGCGACGAAGCTGAAGTTCTCAAGCGCGTTTAACGCCCCGCTCTGTGCCGTGAAGATCACGAATCCGTACCACGAAGCCGCCAAGTGCGTGAAAAGCGATGGCGCGTCAAACATCTGTGTGTACGACAATGGGGAAGTCGCGCGCACAGACATCCTGCCGAGCCTCTTTTCGCTCTGGCAAATCTCCATGCCCAGCCTCAGCTCGCCAGGCAGGGGATACAAGCTAGCGCTACCGAGCACCAACCGCACGAGTGCACCGGAGTTCAATGTCGTGGCGCTCCTGAACGTTGTCCGCATCACGAGTGCTGCGACCAGCTCGAAGGCGACGGAATCCATCGGGTTGACTGCCGAGTCGCAGTGCTGCGCAGGTGACACGTACCTGGCGGGCACAGTGTGTACGGCCTGCCCCCAGGGAACGACCGGTGCTCTCAATGGCTACACGTGCCAGCGCGCGTAGGCAGCAGCTTCGCAGATGACGCTGCGTTCTCCAGAGTTTCGGTCGTATGCTGTGTGTTGTTGCGTTTGTTATATGAGGCTGAAGACAAATCCCAACCGGTTTGAGACTAGGTCTTATTGGCTACTTTGTGACCTTTTGAAGATAAGATATCAATGACGTAGCGTCTCTCGAATAAAAAGCACTTTGCTTTGGTCCCGTAAATTACGAAATTTTTGTGTTTGTTATCTAGTTGTAGTTTACTTGCACTCATTAACTTAACTCTCTTCAAAAAAGCACTTTTTTATATTTGCAGCAACCAACGCGCAAATCGGTACACACAGGGCAACCAAGATGCTGCTCAGCGGACCATCGGATTGGAGTGAAGTGGACGTCGCGTCCGTCGGCGGCAAGGCGAACTTGCTGCAGCATGGTACATATACACACACGCATGCGCTCTCTATCTGTTTGTCCATATGTGCCATTCACCACTCACATTGATCGTGCTGTGCTGAAGCGTATCATCCGCAACTGCGCATGGCTGCAATGCCGCTTGGAGGCTCCGTCGTGATCACGCGGTACGCAACTGCCGGAGAAGAAGAGCTTCTCGCTCTAGACCAAGCGCGCGTTATCTTTGAGGAGGTGGCGGAGCAGCCAGTGGACCACCTCCGTTTGCACTCGGTGGAGGACACGTCCAAGGTAACTAAGCCCCAAATGCTAGGCGACGACATTGGCAATGAGACCTCACAAATTGCGATTGCATGCCAATTAGGCTTCGCCAGCTCAGAGCGCTTTTCGATTCGCTGCGTGGTCCAGAGCCGAAGGTACGCAGCAGCGCAATCTGCTTGCGATCGCGTCCGCTAGTCACGTAGAGCTCTGGGAGGTCTCCAATGATGCGTAAGCGAAAATCTGTTTCTATCGTCACTGTTGCATTATAGAGCGCTTACCGAGTTTTGCAATATTGTCATAGGCATATCTGCGCAAAGCTTGCGGCAAGACTCCCGGTTCAGAATGCACGTGGCGTGGTCTGGAACGCCAAGGTCGACATTTTGCTGGTACGAAAGAGGTCAATACGGAATTGATGATGCTTCTTGAGAGTCTGAACGTGACAATCATGCTGGTGCTTGTGGCACAGGTTCATACTGAACGAGATATGAAGGTGATTGACGCGACGCAACCCCAGCTTCGCGTTCGTGACGTGTTCTCCTTGCCTTTAGAGCAGCGAAATGTGTGGAAGACGTGTGCCTGGAATCCCTGCGGATTGTCGTTTTCAGCGTACGTTTCTTATACTTTCGTGCGTCTGCTGTGTACTCATAGCTTACATTCTTGCTGCTATATTGAAACAGTGCATCGAGCTCAGTTGTTCATACTTTCTCCTGGTTGGTGACCGATTCGGTGATGACCTCGGAGCCGCACCACGACCAGTTTGATCTTAGTCACCAGAAACTGCAGCAATCTTCCATGACACTCGGTAGCATCGCTGCACTCGCACGAATATCACCGAGCATGTGCGTCCTGACAACAGATACGCCGTTGGTGCTGCAAGAACCGCTTCCTTTGAAGAGCTCAAGCATACTGAGCGACGCGTCCGTTCCAGATATCGCCATCCGAAGCAGCTCAAATCTATCGCTCAATACACGAGAGAGTACATTGCTGAGCACGAGCAGCAGTACTTTGCTTAAGACAATCTCGTCTACAAAAAAAGCGGCGGATTCGTCGGACTCGATCTTGGATCTGACTTCATTGCGCGTGACAGCAACCTCCAACATGAGCTCTCTCCAGATTCTGAGTCGACCACATGTGAGGACTTGTGCACTTGAAGCTGAGGTAGCGATGGCAAATGACGTGGATACTAATGACGTATGGCTGTGTAGGAGCCCACGAAACAGCCCATGCACGCAAGGCCAACGTCTCACCTCGTAATCCTAAGCCGTCTGACGAGCGGTGAAAGCACGAGATGGGGAATCACGCACACTCTCGCTCTGCCCAATCTCCCTACTCCCGACTTACTCATTGTCCAGGTAACAAATTGCTACTAGCAATGCGTTTTCGCTGCGCCATGGCAACTCTATTTGATGGTAGTAACAGTTTAAGACTATGCGTTGTTGCTTGTTGCAGGATCTTCGCACTGTCATTGGAAGTACGTTGACCAATCGACTCGTCGTTGCACATTTGAACAACAGAAATCCAGGGTGGAATGCTGTAATCTCAGGAGAATTGGTACGTCTTGTACAAGCGATTTGTTTCCGCCCTCCCACTTACATATCTCCTTTGTTGCTGTAGGAGCTACCATCCAGCCATGTGTGCAGAGGCTTGTTTCTCGGAGAACGATCGCCGTTCCTTCAAGTTGCGTCCACGGAAAAGGTGAAGAAATCCGTGTTCTTCCACGCAGCAGCAAGTGGCCCCCAGCGAGTGCAGCTTTCCAAGTTCAAGGTCCCTCGACGTCGTCGAACTGCTGACATTTCAACCATCGATGCGCAACCCTGTTCCATTGCAACTGCGTCTTTGAGTGGCAAGACGGCCGAACGTTCGGGTGAGGAGAACAAGAAACAGGAAACTGGTCCGCCACCTCAGTACGCCGACTTGCTGGCCACACTCGTCTCCAAACTCGACGCGATGCAATTGCAACTGAACACGCGCTTCGACAGCATGCAGACGCAGTTGGAGCAGCTGAGCGCGCGCGTGCAGCAACTGGAGACGCCACGAGACACGTCGTCCTAAGGTGTTAATTGACGACAGCACATGGCGCAATCGTCATCGTTTGAACCTGCGGCAATTGGATCTGTTGACGCTATCATCACTCTCTACCAACATTCCGACGCGAAGGGGTCAGATCAAATGGGTCAGTGGGTTTGCTTTTGTTTGTTCCAAACCCGTCAAGATTCCCTCGGCTGTGACGAGAATGGTTGAATCGTGCTGAGCGTGCGCGCTTACCCCAGAGCTTAAGGCACCTTCATGCAATGCCACCACCAAATAAAGCCACGCATGCTATTGTTTCAATGCGCCAGTGTTTCTTTTGGTAGGCGCTCATACAAGCAACAGACAGCAAGTTGAGCCTACGAATCTGACGTTTGCATCACGGCCCATCGAATCTGGGTTTTCGAACTTCTAGCACGTTCGAACCCACGGGTTTTCTAAAAATAAACAAAAAATCCGATACAAATCCTTCCGTTACACGATTCAGTTTTGAATTGCGTCCAGTGCGCGCTTTCGCTCCCACGAACCCCACACCATCGGAAGCTCACTCTGCAACAAGACAAGAACCACTAGCATCATGGGCCGCTCCCGTTCGTCTCGCCCCGCCCCTGCGCCACGCCGTGCGCCTGCCCCAGCTCAGCCAAAGCGCCCAGCGCCAGCGCCTGCCAAGACCCAGGCCGCGCCTCCTCCAGCGCCAGCGCAGCAGAGCAGCGGCGGCGGCATGCTCGGCGGCCTCATGGGCACGGTCGCGCAAGGCATGGCCTTCGGCACGGGTAGCGCCATCGCGCACCGCGCCGTCGGTGCCGTCGCCAACTCGATCGGTGGATCGGACGCGCCACAGGAGGCTCCAATCGCGCAGGAAGCCGAGCCAGAGCAGGCGCAGCCAAACGTGTGCTTCCGTGACCAGAAGGCGTTCATGGACTGCCTCAACGTGAACCAGAACGACATCAGCTCGTGCCAATTCTATTTAGACCAGTTCAACCAGTGCAAGCAGCAGAGCGCGTACCTCTAAGTTAAACGAAGAAGACTATGCTAGCGCGCGTTTGGAGAAACTGAAGCCGGTGTCTATAGAGGGGTGATGGCGCTGTCTGTTTGTCCTGTCTTCTGTTGGTGAAAAAGAATCGTACGCCCTGATACGTTATCGGCCACTTGATGGAAATTTTATCCTGCAGACAAGTGTGGCAGATCATGCGACATGGAAGACGCTACGTGGATTTTCGAGACTGGAGATGAAGGTCAGACAGGGAGCCGACCTCTCGAGGATTGGTGATTTTAGAATGTGTTTTCGATTGATTAATAAAAAAAAACAATGGTTGCTCTTGCAACAAATAGACTAGCGAGGTCGCTCTTGAATGCCTAATCGACGGTGCCATGAGAACGAACGCGGGGGCTTTTTCTTTATTGTATACTACAACGTCACGCAACTGCTTGAGTTCGTGCCGTAGGGGCAAAAGCGTTGGTCTGATTATCATATTTCGCGTTTGTGCAATCGCTGGTTTCGCGAGGGTCGAGTTTCTGTTATCTTCCATTCCATCTTTTCTGACGAAAGCCAAGAGCGCACTCGGTATGGATTTCCCCACACAAGCAAGCACTCACCTGGTCTCTATTTCACATCTTGAAGACGCGCATGCACAGTGGCTGCGTGGGGGTTTCATGCAGTAGAAGAAACAATCCGAGGTTCATATTTGCGTGTTTCATTTTGTTTGCTTTTCCGTGTTGTTATCTCCACATGTGGCCTTTTTCGCCTGCGTTCTTCTGAAGCAAAAGTTTGCCTGACGTTGGAATCGCATTAGCGACACCAAGTCCATCAATTTTGCAAGCAAGCCAAGCACGTACTGCCAAGTCAATTCTGCAAACATATCCAACTATACTGGGTTTCCTTGGCGTTGCATGGGAAAACACTTCGGATCAATTTCAATGCAAGCCAGAGAAAGCTCACACCTCATCATTCAATCATGCATTTTCTTTAGCGTCGACTTCTTCTAATCGAACGCACGCAAGCGGCTACTGTGGATCAAAGAGACAACCCATTGCCACCACCCAAAGCTCGTCTTCCCATTCACCTGCACACATTTATTCCGCTTCCGCGGCAACCACAGCATTCCGTTCGGTGTCCATGAAGCCACATCAGGACATCTTTCAGCGTCGACTCGCTCAATGTTGGCAACCTTTACAAAACGCGGCTGGGGGCGTTCACGCAACCTACCAGCTGCACGGAGATTCGTCGTTGAGGAATTCAAAAGTGCATACGATCTCGTCGCTTTCCTTCTGCCATATGCGGTTCCATTCCATCTGGCGCTAGAATAAAAAAAAGCAACTTCAATCGCATTTTTATATATAAAAAGATCTCGTGGGGATGATGGATGAGATGATGTATCGAAAGACCCGCAACAAGACAGAGAGGCACCCTCTCAAATCCGATTCGCATGGTTCCACGAACCATCTTCAACTCTCCTCCCCACGCGCACACATCTTTGCAGAGAAAAGGAGGCGACGACCATGAAGAGAGAGAATTCCCATGGGCATGATGGCCCACGACAAGATCTCCCTCCAAGTGGCGCCATTTTGAACCTGTTTCAGAACCACAATGCACCGTTCATGGCACATTCGCTGCGGTCTGAGCAATGCGTCCGCGTGGGTTGAACAAACGCCATCAACCCAACGTTTTCTTTCTTTCTGTCGCGCCCTTCCTTGCCCCATAGAATAAAATAACAACAACAATAGGGAGAAGCGACAGGGGGGCCTGCGCGATCTTTTTTGCGTTTGTTTCCCGTTCGTTCTTCTTCCCCTCCACCGGATCAAGCCCTTCCCTCTTTATCTTTATCGACCATCACTCTTGTTCCGGGTCTGTTCTGCTGTTATTGTTACCGGTACAACACAGGGGGAAGATAAAAGCTACTAAAAAACCTCGGGCGCGATTGCACCTCGCTTTGTCAGAGCTTTTCTATGCACCATACAAAGCGAAAGACTGGAAACGCGGGCTCAACGCGTGTGCTCCACTCGTTTGCGCCCCCTTTTGGCCCTGTGGCTGCTGTGTGGGGCTGTGTCGCTCGTGCTTGGTCTCCAAGCAAGCCGCCATTTCCTTTTTTGGATACCGCACCCCAAGAAAAGAGAAACCTTGCCTCGCGTGCCCCTCAGCCCTTCCCGGTCGTCAAAGCACCCCATCAGCAACCATGGTGCGTGTTTATGCCTTCGATGCTGCTACATCCTGTCTACATTGTAAAGATCGCGATCTAATGGGGTCTCTCATTTGTATGCTATAAAATGAACAGGTTAACTTCACGGTCGACCAGATGCGTGAGATCATGGACTACACGAAGAACATTCGTAACATGTCCGTGATTGCTCACGTCGATCACGGCAAGTCGACGTTGACGGACTCGTTGGTGTCGAAGGCCGGTATTATCGCCGCCAAGCACGCCGGTGAAGCGCGTTTCACGGACACGCGTGCCGATGAGCAGGAGCGTGGTATTACCATCAAGTCGACCGGTATCTCGATGTTCTTTGAGTACGACATGGACGCTGGTGATGTTGCCGCGTCGAACAAGGTTGCCGGTGTGACTGCGGAGTCTGCGGCCGCTGACGCCGCCGCCTCGGCGGAAGTGACGATCAACAAAAACTCGTACTTGATTAACTTGATCGACTCGCCAGGTCACGTTGACTTTTCGTCGGAAGTGACGGCCGCGCTCCGTGTGACGGATGGTGCCCTCGTCGTCGTCGACTCGATTGATGGTGTGTGCGTGCAGACGGAGACCGTGCTGCGCCAGGCTATCTCGGAACGTGTGAAGCCAGTGCTCATGTTGAACAAGGTGGACCGTGCCCTTTTGGAATTGCAGTTGGGCCCAGAGGAGTGCTACCAGGCGTTCAACCAGGTCGTTGAGAACGTGAACGTGATTATTGCGACGTACAACGACGAAGCGCTCGGTGACTGCCAGGTGTACCCAGAGAAGGGTACGGTGGCGTTCGGTTCGGGTCTCCACCAGTGGGGTTTCACGCTCAAGAAGTTCGCCCGTATGTACGGTCAGAAGTTCGGCATTGAGGAGAGCAAGATGATGCAGAAGCTGTGGGGCGACTGGTACTTCGACGCTGACAACAAGAAGTGGACGAGCAAGAACAACGCCGAGGGTACCCTCAAGCGTGCTTTCTGCCAGTTCATCATGGAGCCAATCATCAAGATGTTCGACGCGATCATGAACGACAAGAAGGCCAAGTTCGAGAAGATGATGAAGGCTGTGGGCGTGGAGCTCAAGTCGGACGAGCGTGACTTGTTGGGCAAGCCACTGTTGAAGCGTGTGATGCAGCGTTGGTTGCCAGCCGCCGACGCCGTGTTGGAAATGATTGTCGTGCACTTGCCATCGCCAGTGACGGCTCAGCGCTACCGTGTGGACACGTTGTACGATGGTCCTCTTGACGACGAGTGTGCCAACGCCATCCGTAAGTGTGACGTGAACGGTCCTTTGGTCATGTACGTGTCCAAGATGGTGCCAACATCGGACAAGGGTCGTTTCTACGCGTTCGGCCGTGTGTTTGCCGGTAAGATTGCGACGGGCCAGAAGGTGCGTCTCCTCGGTCCAAACTACGTGCCAGGCAAGAAGACCGACCTGTGGGTGAAGAACATTCAGCGTACGGTCATCATGATGGGTCGTTACGTTGAGCAGACCCCAGATATCCCAGCCGGTAACACGTGTGGTCTTGTGGGTGTTGACCAGTACTTGCTTAAGTCGGGTACCATCACCACGTCGGAGTCGGGCCACACCATCCGTACCATGAAGTTCTCGGTGTCGCCTGTCGTGCGTGTCGCTGTTGAGCCAAAGTCGGCCGCCGACTTGCCAAAGCTCGTGGAAGGTATGAAGCGTCTCGCCAAGTCAGACCCTATGGTGTTGTGCTACACCGAAGAGTCGGGCGAGCACATTATCGCCGGTGCCGGTGAGCTCCACTTGGAAATTTGTTTGAAGGATCTCCAGGAGGAATACATGGGCTGCGAAGTCAAGGTGTCGGAGCCAGTCGTGTCGTACCGTGAGACGATTACCGGTGAATCGAGCAAGACGTGCTTGTCGAAGTCGCCAAACAAGCACAACCGTTTGTTCTGCGTGGCCGCGCCTTTGGGCGATGAGCTGACGGAGGAGCTCGACGAGCAGAAGACGGAAGTGACCCCACGTTACGACTTCAAGCTTCGTGCGCGTTACTTGGCCGACAACCACGGCTGGGACGTGACGGACGCCCGTAAGATTTGGGGTTTCGGTCCAGACGGTACGGGTCCAAACCTTTTCGTCGACCAGACGAAGGGTGTGTCGTACTTGGGTGAAATCAAGGAATCGGTGCTTGGTGGCTTCAACTGGGCCACGAAGGACGGTGTCCTGTGTGAAGAAGTTGTGCGTGGTATGCGTGTGAACTTGCTGGATGTGGTGCTCCACGCGGATGCCATCCACCGTGGTATGGGCCAGATCCTGCCAACGTGCCGTCGTGTCGTGTACGCGTGCCAGTTGACTTCGTCGCCTGCGTTGATGGAACCAGTGTTCTTGGTCGACATTTCGTGCCCACAGGACGCCATGGGCGGTTGCTACGGTGTGCTCACGCGCCGTCGTGGCCACGTGTTCTCGGAGGAGCAGCGCCCAGGTACTCCAATGGTGCAGATGAAGGCGTACTTGCCTGTGAACGAGTCGTTCGGTTTCACCGCCGACTTGCGTCAGCAGTCGGGTGGTAAGGCGTTCCCACAGTGTATCTTCGACCACTACCAGGTCGTTGCCGGTGACCCGTTGGAAGCCAACTCGATGTCGGGCAAGTTGGTGAACGGCGTGCGTGTTCGCAAGGGCCTGTCGCCAGAAGTGCCTCCACTTGACCGTTTCTACGACCGTTTGTAAGGTGGTGGTTGATTACCAGCAGAAGAAACTTTGATGTGTGGAAGCTGCTGCGGGTGTAGTGCGGGCGCCTCTTGTCTGGCTGTGGTTTGCTAGTAGCTTGGATGCGTGGGGCGTCTGCGCTCTCTCGCTCGCTTCCCTTTGTAGATTTTTTCCCCCTTTCATCAATTTAACTAGCAGTGATGAATGAAAAACATCCATTTATTCGCGCATACTTTGAATTTTGTCTTTTCTTTTGTTTTTTCGACCTTGACGTCAAAGGACTTGATTCTTGAAAGCGAAACAGAGGCACTTCCGGTAGGTACTCGAGATATGGTGCAACACCAGAAGCCTTTGAAGTTCAAGATGGATATCGAGCGTGCGCACCACGAGCTCCACCAGCGTCTTGAGGCAGAGTTGCGCAACGGCGGAAGAAACGCAAACTACAACAATGAAGACAGCG
The DNA here is from genome assembly GCA_000143045.1 of Globisporangium ultimum DAOM BR144. Classification (NCBI taxonomy): domain Eukaryota; phylum Oomycota; class Peronosporomycetes; order Pythiales; family Pythiaceae; genus Globisporangium; species Globisporangium ultimum. Next base: position 267,694 of record GL376603.1, on the reverse strand, counting down.
CCATCTAAGCTGAAGAAGAGTCCAATTGCACTCCAATTGTCGTGTGCGATGGAATCTCCCGCAAGGATCTCCGTCGCTGGCACTTTGAGCCGCTCACGCCGGCACAAGGACGTGTCGTCGTCTGCAGCCTACCGACGCAGGCCCACAATCGGACTGCTGCCGACATCGTGCAAAGCATTCTTCAACAAGTTGCGGCAACTGGAAACGATTTTGGCCTCTTTGGGTCCCTGTGTGCCGAGGGTGACACGACGCACAATGTTGGAGATCGAGATCAAGAACCGGATCAGCTGCTGATCCCCAGAGCGGCTCCTCCTGGCGTGTTTCCGAACCTCGTTGTGGAGATCGCGCACACCCACGAGTCATGGTAGAAACTCGTAGCGAAACTCAATCGGTGGATGGGTCCGAATACGGCAGTTCAGATCGCGATCGGGATCCAGATCGGCATTCGACGCAGACGTGCGCTATTGCTTCAACGTCATGGCCCCCGCAGGAGATCGAGTTGGTCGTTGACCACCTGCTCCTCCTCCGCTCATATTCCCATTGAAAGCGCTCTACAACAGAGTCGCCATCCCCGACGCTCTTGCTGTGCACGAAAAGGACCAATTTACGATTGATCTAGCACTATTTCGAGATGCGATTGGCGGTATGGTGCCGTAGAAGCCGAGCTGCAGAAGTGAGACGATGAATGCGTCTATGCCATGCGATGCGTAGATAGAACCTTGCATGAGTTTAGTGACCCCAACGTACCACCAGCTTGACTCTGCCATTGAAATGCAACTGCTGAGGTTCGAAGCTGCTGGTGTGCATTGTGACGTGACTTGAAAGTATTCCTTTATCTCTAGCTTTTCATTTCGCCCTTGCCTGGCGCTGCGCAATCGCCCAGTTTGAGTAGACAACTAAAGTTGATTTCTCACCTGGACGCGCTCGAGCCCAAGATGCTGCACGAGTTTTGTGATAATTGCAAGAATGTCGGCCCAGGTCGCTTTTCGATCCAGTCCCATGAGCTCACGCACTTTCCACGCAAAGAGTTTCCCCTTGCGGCTCGAGTCCATCAATCGCTGTTCAGGATAGGGAACACGGAGACATAATATGTCAATGTTCGTTCAGAGTACACATCGATCAGCAAACAGGTTTTGCAGTGGGTAACTCACCATAATCATCGGCTTGATTTTGTTGATCTGGGTCACTTGCAACAGCTTCATGATCTCGAAGAGATCGTCATAGGCGTAAACACTACCTGCCGCTGATTTCATCAACGCTCGACGCGACTTGACTTCGACAGTGAGGCCGTTGATGCTCTCGAGCACCTATTTCAATTAGCAAATGGCACTTATTGAGGCGATGAAACATTTCAGGCATGCAGCATTGAGCTTCCTTACTTGCTTTAAACTCTCGTACGATGAAGTATTTGGCACTTTCGGTGGTTTCGAAAATGATCCATTGCCCTGCAGCAGCATGGTTGGCGCAGGTCAAATAGCAGCCATTTCATCAACTGGAACTCAGGCCATTAAAAGGCCAAAAAGCACGTTACCTCATCAAGTTGGTCCAAAAGTGCGTGCACTCGACCAAGAAACTGTTGGAAAAATGGTATAACGGTTGTCGCACGTTTCGCAGCTTGCATGACCTGAGGCAACTTTGCAATCTCTTTTACGTCCATGACGTATGCGCACGTGGCAACGATTTCAGAGCACAAAGTCCCCACTTGTTTGCGGATTGCCTCGTTTCTTTGAAGATTCTGCTGCTGTTGTGTTTGCGTGTCCTCCTTCTTCAAAGATGATTTCTTCGTGTGAGTGGCAGACGGAAAAGCTGCTGGGTCCAACACCAGGTAGCACTGCAACGATGGTTGATCTTTCAGAAACGTACGCTGCATCGATTTTCGCAACTTCCCATTCTTGTTTAGTGCAGCAGCAGCTGAGTTCATTGTCTCGACGTGTATCCAGCCGAGCAATTTGTCGATCCCGATTCGCTCTGTGAGTGTGTTCGTAGGCAGCGGATCAAATAGTGGCGTCTTTGTAGCTGGACTCTGATTGCTGCTGTCGGTTTTTTTGTCGAATTGTTGCTTCGCTGCTAGTTCTTTCTTCTTGGATCGCAGCTCTCGAATCTGGATTTGGAGACACTCAATTTCGAATTGTGCAGCCTACTTTTGGCACAGCAACCGAAATGAATATATCAGTAGCCTTACGTATCCATATATATATAAAGCATTAAAGTATGAAGTGGTGGACGCACACCCAGTTGTCGATGTGTCGGTCTCGCTTTCAGTTGGTCACGCAGTTGGGAATTCTCACGACCAAGCGCCAGGACCAGTTGCTGCTGCTGCTGAAGGAATTGCCACAGTCCGTCCAGTTTCGCGACGGCGCTTCTGTCGCGATGAGCGCAATGTAGAGAATTGCAAGCAGGACACTTTCGCTCGATGCTTCTCACGACGTCGCGTAGAACGTTGCTCCACGCCTCACATATGCCATCAGCGTCGCCCACCTGCTGCTCTCGCCCATTCTGATTCGTGTCGACATTCTCGGCATCAGCTTGTGCCATATCATCGTCGCTGTTGCTTCTGCTCCAAGGAGATGGGACGTCGCCTACTACTACTCCGCAATGGTCGTGCTTGCGCCCAAATTGCGCGGCTTCGTGCTCGAGGCTCCGCACGCGACTCGCATACCGCGTGATCTCTGCGTGCGCCTGCTGCAGTCAAAAAGGGCAGATACGTACACAGAGACGCCAGTGGACGCATAGTACGCGTTAATGGCCAGTAGAAAACGAGCGCGCACCTGTACGTATGTGTGTAGAGAGAGAAAGAACCTGTAGTTGCATGCGCAGCTCATCGGTATTTGCTGCCATTTGGCTGCGAGATGTCGATTTGCTCAGGGCAAACTTCAACGGAAAATCCACCCAAATACCCAGATTGAGTTAATTATGAAAAACCCTTGAATGGGTGAGTGGGTTTTGGAAAGTTAGAAGGTACCCAAGGGATAGTGGATACACTTGGATAGGAGACATGTTGACGGCAGGTGGATCTTTCCTTTCTCTCCATTTGGCTAATACAATACTCCTGTGGTCGTATGCTGATGCTGAGACAAGAATTTTGGTACAATCTACTGGTATTAGTTAACTAATTACTAAACCCAAACCCCGAACAACACAATCCTTCTGTTTACCATCACCAATTTCTCTCAAAACACAGTAATCATCATGTATCATATTATACAGGTCATCAGCAGCAAATATCTGTAATAGATGGTAATTCCAATGCATCTGTAACAACTAAATAATGAAATTTCAATAGTGGTGTTGTATAGAGAGTATTCCTTGTAACGCTCCTGCCACATTACACGACCGTGACCATCATTCTGTGCATGCCTTTGCAAAAATGCACCCACTCACTCATTCGCACACACCACGATTCTCTCGCAGACAGACCAAGAGCTCCAAGGAAACCACTCGCCATGGGCTTTTTCAGCGCGCGCGACGACAGCGAGGCGCTCTGGAACGCGGCGCGCAAGCTCGACGACGCGCGCATCCGGGCCCTTCTGCTCAAGAACCCGACAAACGCCCTGCTGAACGCGCACCACCCGGTCAAAGGCACGACGCCGCTCATGGTCGCGTGTCTCACCAAGAAGCGCAAGAACCGCGACGCGAACGCACTCGCCGTGCAGCACCTGCTCGAGTTCGGCGCCGACATGGACGCTGTCGACCGGACAGACTACGGCAACACGGCGCTGCACTACGCGGCGTACGCGAACGCGCCGCTCGCCGTCGATTACATGCTGCACGCTGGCGCCAACGCGTTCGCACTCAACAAGAGAGGTCACACGCCGCTCGACGTCGCACGGCTTCGAGGACGCAAGCAAGCCGCAGACGCGCTGACCCACCACTTGGCGCTGAAGAGTGGATGGCTGCAGATCAATGGTGCGTCGCTGCTGCCCGTGTGGAAACGGCGGTGGGTCGTCGCGCTCGCATGCGATCTCGAGCGCACGCATTTCGAGGTGTGCGTGTTCTCGTCCCCAGACGACCTCCTACCCAGACACGTACTGTTGATTGACGCAGCATCCCGTGCTCAACCAGCGCCGCGTGATGCTGTGTGGTCGGACAGACCCCACATGTTCCAGTTGGATCGTCCCATTGTTGTGCACAACATTCGGGACCGCAAGTTCAGCCGCGACCCTGTTACAGGGGTGACCAACGGTCATGGGTCTGTGCACATCAAGAAGATGGTGTTTGCCGCCGACAGTGAAGCAATTGAGCACGAGTGGGTGGCTGTGCTTGGACGAACGCTCGCTGCACAGCCTTTGCTGGGGATACAGAATGCGCTACTCTCTTCTCATGCCAGCCAACTAGAGCGACTTCCACGTAGCTCTTCGTCGCTTTCTTTTCCAGAGCCAGCGCCACATCCAATCGCCTCTTCATTTTCATACCCAGAACTGGTGCCACGTCCGATCCTTTCTTCATCGTCATACCCAGAACCACCGACGTACCTACCATCTCCGACGGCCGTGGTTCCCGTCTCTCGCCCTTCGGCGCCAACATTCCTGGGCGAAGACGATCTTTTCTACCGCGGCCCGGGCTCCGTCGTGTTCCCGGCGAGCGCTCCTTCCAGGTCGATCAGTACGATGAGTTCTCAAGAGTATCCAACAAGCGCCGTGGGCTATGTTCAAAATGTAAACGCGGCGTCAGATTACGAGCCACCAAAGCATGTGCCCTCGCCCGTATCCGCCAAGAGCGAAGACGCGAGTCCTCAGAAATCCTTGAAACGCGACTGCGTCGTGTGCATGGATGCCGAGCGGGACGCGATCTGCGTGCCGTGTGGCCACATCGCGGGCTGCCACACATGCCTCTCGGCCATCAAGCAACAGGACCCGTACCGCGCGAGCTGCCCGATCTGCCGCACGACGATCCAGCGCGTGGTCAAGATCTTCGAGTGTTGAGTAGTAGTCGAATACGTGTATTTAAGACAAAGTGGTTCGTTTTTGTAAATGGCGCAAAGTGGTCAATGGATTCAACAAGAGGATGTGGAAATACCTATGGAGGGAAAAAAAAAAACTACTTACTATATGGCAAAAACCCACGCCCAGCACTGCTTACTTGCGGCTGTTTCGTCGCTTGCCGACATTGTTAGAGTATCGGTCCACGGCATTGCGCTTGTTGCGCTTGGCCATGAACTTGGGGTCCAGCGGGATGTACGCGTACGGTTCGAGCTTGCCCTTCTTCTTGATGTCGCCGCCAGCCTTCTTGGCGCGGTACTCCTTGCCGGCGTCGCCGTCGTCGCGCTTGCGCTTGCTCTTGCTGCCGTCGCGGTGGTGGAGCCCCATCTTCTCGAGTTGCGACGCTACATCCATCTTGATCAGCTCCTCATCCTCGCTGTCGTCGTCGTCGCCCATCTTGGCGTCCTTGTCAGGGATGATCAGTCTAAAGTAGAAAGAAAAACACAAACAAAACAATGCAAGACCGTCAGTCAGCCACCTTTTTTCCTCCACACAACACAAGTACTTGGTTATATTATGCAAGAAGACGCACCGGCCGTCCTTGGACATCTGGAAATCTTCGTCGTCGTCACTGTTATCGTCGTCGCCGTAGGCCGAGTACACGTTCTTGACGGCGGCGTTCGAGTCCAGAAAGTCCACAATGTCGTCGTCATCCTCGCGGATGACCTTGTTCTTATTCTTGCGGTGCAGGTCCTTCTTGCGCTTGAGCGCGGCCTGGACCTCACCGCCCATGGCGTGGTCGCCGTCCTCGTCGTCGCCCTCGTCGTCCGAGTCGGCCATGAACTCCTCAAACGTGCCGTCGCCCTTGCTCGCGTCCTTCTTGTTGGCGTACGGACCCTCGGCCTTCTTCTTGTCCTCGCGCTCCTTGGTCTTCTTGATGTGCTTGATCAGCGCGCGGTCTTCCTCCGGCACGAGCTCCGCGACTTCATCGTAGCCGTACTTGCGGCACAACTTGATCAAAATGATGCGCGTCTTGGCGCGGAAGCGGTTCTTGCTCTCGCCGATCCACACGAGCAGTCCGTTCGTGATATCAGGCAGGAACTCACGCAACTGGTCCTTTGGCAGCATCGCGATGCCCAGCTTCATGAACCCGATCACAGACTTGATCACCTCGCGGGCCTTCTCGTGGAGCAGCATGAGCACCGTCTTGAGCAACTGCGGCATCGCGGCCTGGATCACGGCCTCCTCGCGACCAAACTCGAATACCAGGCGACTCAAACACACCACCGAAGCACTGCGCATGTGCGGCGTGCGCGCCGCGAGACCACCAAGCACCATCTGCAGGTACTCCATGAGGCCGTGCTCCGGGTGCTTGGCCTTCATGAGGTGCGCCATGGCGACCAGGAGCTCGAACGCGGCCTCACGGGCCTTGCCGTTCGCCTCCTTCGTGCACAAAATGATCTCGCCGACGAGGTTCGGGATGAGGTTGTCCACGTTCACGTCCTGCGGCGCCTCAACCATGGCGTTGATCAGGTGCACGAGGCAGCGCAGACGCATCTTCTTGGCCGGGATCGAGCACGTGAGCAGGGACTCGCAGATCGACTCGGTCATGTCCTTGAGGTTCGCCTCGGTCGTCATGAAGCTCGGGTGGTTGTCGCAGATACTCACAAGCACGGCGTACGAGCGCTTCTGCATCGCGCCATCCGTATCATCCAGTAAGTACGGCTTGATCACGCGGTACAACAGATTGATGTTGTCCATGTCCATGTGCTGGATGAGCGTCATCGCCAGACTCATCTGCGCGTGTGCCACGTGCTTGAGCTTGAGCTGCGCCTTCTGCTGGGCCTTGCTGGCGCTGCTGTCGACGCCTTCCTTGGCTGCGCTCTCGGCAGCCGCGGCTTCCATGCGCTTGGCCTGGGTCGTGGCTTCCAGCAGCTTCTGCATGATCTTCTTGAACGTCGTCGTCACAAACGCAGGCTCCGCGAGCGACGCAAACCCTTCAACAGTATCCATCAGACTGTGCATACAAAGAAACAGCGACCCAGTGAGTACGCAACAAAATCCCCACACCACCACATACTTAGGTCAGTATACTTACATTTGAGACTTCTCGGCATCCTTCTCTGGGTCCAATTCTTCGACAAAGCTGATCAGCAGCGGAAGGTACTTGCTTGAGTACTTGCCGAGCGCCGCGCGGTCGCGCGTGAGCTTCTCCTCGTCGACTTCCTCGTCGTCTTCCTCGTCGTACTCTTCTTCCTCATCGTCGGCATCGTAGTTGTCGCGCTTGGCCTTAAGCACGCGGGTTTTCTTGACCAGCGCCTGGAGACCTTGGCACACCGAGAGGCGCAGCTCTGGGTACCGCTTGTCGGCCATGGCGTTGGCGAGGATCTTGGCAATCTTCTTGAAATTCGTGTCAATGTCCACGGCATTCGCACAGAAGCTCGGGAACAGAGCCCAGATCTGCATCGTGAGCATCTGGTATTTTTTGATCATGAGCGGCGTCGCGTTGTCCTCGCGGGTTTTGAGTTCGCAGTCGCGCGCGAACGCGAGCATCTTGGACGCGAAAAACTCCAACTCGCACGCGTACGACTTGAGCGAGTCGTTGAACACGGGCAGCAGCCAGAGGCGTTTCTCGCTGATCACCTCGGTCGGATGGTCGAGCGGCACAATGTCCAGGAATTGGCGCGGACCGATCGCAGCGACCGCGGCACCCGCAACCTCGACGAACAGGTTGGTCAGGTCCCGGTTGTCACCGCCGTTACGGCCAGGCATGTTCTCGGCTGCCTCGTGGAGCTCACAGCAGGTGATCAGGATCGGGTCCAATGCAGGCGAACTGACCGATCCGTAGAATGTAAACAGACTCGCGAGCATACTGAAAATGTGCTTCCACGCACCCTGGAAGCGCAGCGTCATGAGGCTCTGGAGCGACGTCAGGATGCGCGCAATGTCCGTGTACGTCGCTTCTTCTTCAAGAACCGTTGGGGACACGCAGCGCGTCAAAATGTACACGAGCGAGCGCGACGTCTGCTTCTGGATCTTGGCGTTAGCGCTCTCAAAGTGCGCGCACACGTTCACGACAACGCGCGGCAGCAGCTCGCGCGCCATGGGCTCGTTGATCTTCTGAAGACGCACGAGCGACGTCTCGAGGATGCGCACGGCGAACGCGCCAGTGTCCGTGTTGTGGACCGTGCTGTCGTCGGCGTTCAGCAACGTCGAGAGGATCTTGGCCAGCGTCTCCTGCGAGAGCTTGGACTTGTTCTCGCGCGTCAACGCGTCGAGCGCCTCGTAGGTCACGATGCGCAAGTTCTTCGCGGACGAGTTGACGTATTTGCTGAGTGCATCAACGAGCGACGACACGACCTTCTTCTGCAGCAGCGGCAGCGCGGTCTTGAGGAAGCCAATGAGCTGCACGAGGCGCGCTTCATCCTTGGAGCTCGACGCCGACGCGAAAACGTTCTCCGAGAAGCTGGCAATGTGCGTAGAGAGCGCATCGCAGTTGTTGTCGGCGTGCAATTGCAGGATGTCGGTCGTCCACTTCTGTCCGCCCTTGCGGATCTTTGGGCGCGCGTCCGTCGCCAGCGACAGCAGCAGCTGGAACGACTTGAGCACTTCGGGGCGGCCCCAGACCGCGGCCGAAGGTTCCTGCGCGAGCAGCACGAGACCGAGGCACGCGCTGCCTGAGCGCAACAGCGCGCCTTCACCGTCGGCTTCTTGGATCACGCGCACGATGCACTTGGCAATGGCGCTGTACTTGGCGCGCAACACGGCTTCCGGCACGACGGGCAGCACCATGGCGAGCAGCTGCGTGATCTCTTGCTGGTGGGACGCGGCCGCGGACTCGAGCGCCGTCATGAGCGCGGCGAAGTATTCTGTGTTGGAGATGGGCTTGGCATCGCTCGCGTTAGCGCCGCGGCGCTCGTAGATCACGTCTGTGATCGCGCTGAGCACGATGTTGAGCTTGGCCTTCTGCGGGTGGTTGCCGCCGGCGTGCTTGCGCAGTTCCGTGAACGGGTCCATGGCTGCGATCACGAAGAGCTACGCGCGTGTGTGTGTGTAGATGGATGCTCCGGCGGATGCTGCGGGCGATAGGCAGGCAGGCGATAGGCACGCGCGGACGGAGAGGACGCTGGAGCTGGAGCGCGATGGCTGCAATCGCTGGTGCAGAATGGAGCACGCCAGCTGATTAGCTCGAAAGGACATGAAACCAATGGCACTCAACGCAAGCACTTCGTGCGACCTTCGCGCGACCTCGTAAACGTTGCTAAGTACGCACTCGGTCATAACACTTTTTCAAAGCAAAAGTACGCGTTGCCATAAAAAAACTCACTAATACCTGTTGAAATTCGACATGTTTGTTAAACTCAATTTTTTGAAGAAACATAATACAAAAACATTGTGTAAAGCTCACTATTAAACCTTGGTAAAGTACATAAAATACTTGTACCCGATTTAAACGGGTGTCTTGAACTTATACCCCCTCGCTGTCCCTCTCTCTCTCTTGGTTGTTCCCCCTCCCCCCATTGTATTGGCGCTCTTCGCACGCACGAGCATGACGAAGATGGCGCCGCGACGTGGGGCGCGTGCTTCCAAGCTCTTCCTCCTGCTGTTGCCAGTGCTGCTGCTGCTGGGCTGCGCGCAGTGCGTCGCTGCGGAAGCTGCTGCCGTCGAGGCCAAGGCCGCGGTCGCAGTCTCGGGCGACAAGATCGCGAACGGCAAAAGCACGAGCCGCTTCGCGTACGTGACGGTGCACTACGAAGGCACGAGCCGCGACGCCGAGTACGTGCTGGGCGTGCAGGTTCTCATGCAGTCGATCAAGCTCACGGGCACGCCGTACGACCTTGTGGTGCTCGCGTCGGACTCGGTGTCGGAGGAGTCGAAGCGCATCTTCCGTGCCATCGGCTGCCGCGTGCTCGACGTTACGAACATCGAGAACCCGTTCCTGGGCGGCACGCTGAAGAACAAGGGCTTCATCTACACGCTCAACAAGCTGCACGTGTGGAACATGCTTGATTATGAGCGCGTCGTGTACCTGGACGCCGACAACGTGCTCATCCGCAACGCCGACGAGCTCTTCCTCTGTGGCCACTTCTGCGCCGTGTTCATGAACCCATGCCACTTCCACACGGGGCTGCTCGTCGTGACGCCCGACGCGCAGGAGTACGAACGCTTGCTGAATGCGCTGGGCCATTTGGAGTCGTTCGACGGTGCCGACCAGGGCTTCCTGTCGTCCATGTACAGCGACGACCTGCGCCGCTCGCAGTTGTTCAAACCGGGGCGTGCGCAGGCCATGCAGGCCAATATGCCCAAGGGCATGCGGCTCCCCGTTGGGTACAACATCAACCACAAGTACTTTTACGAGCAGTACCACTGGAAGCTCTTCTACCTGCGGCACTTCGCGTCCATGACATCGCCGATCAGCCCCGTCAAGGTCGTGGTCGAGTCGGCGCGCGGCGTGCCGGCTGTAACCGTTGGCTTCCCCATGGCGCCGGTACTCAAGCCGTGGTACTGGTGGGCGGCGTTCGTGATGGACCTGAACGCGATCTGGCACGACATCCGCGCGACGCTGCCGCGCGAGCAGGAGCACTACGCGATCGAGGAAGCGACCAAAACGCTCGTGCGCTTCGTGTTCCAGCTTGCGCTGCTCACGTTCGTGCTCTACGTGCTCAAGATCTCACTGCCGATGGCACTCTTGCGGCAGCAGTGCTCGGACTTCGCGATGCGCAACAACAAGCTCTACCGGCGTGCGTGGCTCGTGCTACGCATCGTGCTGATCGCGATCGCTGCGCGCATTGCGCCGCGTGGCGTGCACCCGCTTGCGCCCGTGCACTACGGCTACTCGCTCACGATCTTCATGAACGTGTTCCTGCACATCTACGCGGCGTGCGTGATCTCGAACTTTTGGAACCCCCTGCAGTCCGTCAACATGCCGCCGATCCTGTACGTGACGCCGTTCTGGACGTTCGTGGCCGTGACGACGGCGTTTGAGTTCTTCGTCGTCTGGCTGAGCACGTGGGCCATCTTCCCCAACATCCTCTGGCGCCTCGTGTTCATCACCGCGTCGCTCTTCCTCTGCGGCGTGTGGCAAGTCCAGTTTTATAAATTATGCATGAAGGCCGAATTTGGCGGCAAGAAGGAGCGGCTGCGAAGCCTATAGAGACCACGAGACAACAACACGGAACAAGACGAGAAGGAGAGCACTCCATATACAGAGACTAACTAGAGCGAACAAACTCACAAACAAGCGCATACACGCGAGAGATAACACCAGCGAAAGGAGAAGAACGATGCAGAGTTCATACGTATATCTATAAGCACATGGCGGGCGACGTCTCTTCTTCCTTTTCGTGTCTTGTCCCTTTGTTTTGCCGCTCTTGAGACGCGGAATTTGGCTCTTGCTTCTCGATGCACTTGCTCGTCACGATGCACTTGCTCATCACGTGGACCAAAGGCGGAACGTGCAGTCGGAGCTCGAGGACGCAAGGAACCGTCCATTCGGCTCAAACTTGACCGACTAAATGCGCACAAGCAAGGGCCAAAACTGGTTAGATCAAGAGCGCGACTGTGAGCGCAATGCGAATTTCATACCTGCACGGGTCCTTCGTGGCCCTTGAGCTCTGACACGAGCGCGTCAGTCTTTAGGCTGAAAAGTTTGATGCAGCCGTCGTCACTAGCGCTCGCGAGCACTTTGCCGCTTCGGTCGAACGCGACGCTGTTGAGCGGATGCTGCCCGCCGTCCAGCGTGCACCGCTCGGCGACCATGCGCACGTCCCACACTTTGACAAACCCGTCGGCGTCGCAGGACGCGATCGTGTCGCCTGTGAGAGAGAACGCGACCGAGTTGCACGCATTCTCGTGGCCGTAAAACGTCTGCACGCAGAGCCCCGAGCGGATATCCCAGAGTGAGACCGTCTTGTCGCCCGAGCCCGTGCACAGGTTGCCCGTGAACGGCTGGAAGCACACCGAGTTGACCGAGTCGACGTGGCCGCGCAGTGTCTTGCGGCACCTGCCCGTCGCGAGGTCCCAGAGCTTGCACGTGTGGTCCATGGACGCGCTCACGAGGAAGTCGCCGTCGTGGTGGAACACGCTCTCCCAGACCGGGTGCGCGTGGTCCGTGAGCGTGAGAGAGCACGACGCGCTCACAAAGTCCCAGAGCTTGACCGTGTTGTCGCCAGACGACGTCGCAACGTGGGTGCCTCGCGGGTGGAACACGATACCCGCGAGCCACGATCGGTGGCCCTCGCCACTCATGATGAGCTCGCAATTCGGCACGGACCAGAGCTTCCACGTCTCGTCGTCCGAGACTGTCGCGAGAATTGGGTTCTTCGGGTGGAACGCGACGGCCGCGATCGAGTTACCGTGGCCCTGGCACGTCTTGACGAGCTCCATGCGCTCCACAGCCACGGGGTCAAAGCGCTTGTCCAAGTATGGATTCACGCCGTCGTGGCTCGGGAGCTTGGTGGTTTCGCCATTCTTGGTGGACGTGGAGGAGGACAATGTAGGCGAAGATCCCGACGTGGATGACACCTGGGTGGACGCTTTCTTAGAGGACGCTTTCGATGGCTCTTTTGCATGTTTGTTGGTCGACTTGCTCTTGGTGCCGGTCGAGATATCGTCCGACGTTGTGGCGGCCATACTCGTGGCTTTCAACTGCGCTTCCAGCGCCTCCGCCTTGGCGACTTGGCGGTCGCGCTCCAGGCGCATGAGCATTTTCTCCTTCATCGAGTTTTCGTACTTGGTCTTGAGCTCCTGGAGCAGCGGCTCGTAGCTCGCAACGTGCTTCTCGAGCTTCTTGATTTTGACTGCGAGCGCGTCTTTTTCCTGCAGCACGCGCTGGTGATGCATCTTGTGCACGTCGCGCTGGTGGCGGAATTTGTCCCACGTGCCCTTCGCCGTCTCGGTGATCTTGCGCGTCTCATCGAGCTGCCGCCGCAGCTCCTTGACCTGGTCGTCCAGCGCCTGGTTGCGCAGGTAGATGTCCGGCACGACGCTGATGTCGTCCTCGGCGAGCTTGCCCTTGGCAATAAACTCGTACCACTCGTGGTTGAACATGTCGAGCGTCTTGGTCATGCCCACCTTGATGAGGAAGTTGCGGATGAAATCGTCCACGACCGACGGACGCACCTGCGTGTGGATGCGCGGCAACGAGGACGACGACGACGAGCTCTTCATCATGGGCGACGCCTGCTGCTTGTAGTTGCTGCCGCTCTCGGGCTTCTCAGGGGACGCCTTTTTCTTCTCGTCTGCAAAGTACATGGCGTCGCCGTCGCCTTCCGAGATCGCCGTCGACTTGCTCAGATTGCGCAGCACGGCCTCGAAATCCTCTTCTTCATCGTCATCGTCGTCGCCCATGCCCAGCGCCGCATCGTCCACGGCTGCGTACTGGAACGCGTCGTCGTCGTCGTCGTCGTCCGAGAAATGCACCTTTTCGAGCCGCACAAGCTCGCTCTCCCTGGCGCCAGACACGCGGCGGTGCGCATTAAGCGGCGCGGGCGCCACGGCCGGCGGCTGCTGCGGCATTCGCTTTCTCTGTAAACGCGGAAGCTTTCCCTGTAAAAACTGCACCGCACGACGCTTCACGGAGAAAGAACAGTGGCAAATCGTCTGCAGTGTCGCTTCCCCCATAATAACAGTTACGTTTTCTTCATCTATACACAGTAGCAGCTCTTCCCGCGCATGCGCACGCTCTCTAGTCACGCGCATTACGACACGTTCCGCGTCATGATGCGCGTCATTTCTGCTTTTCGCCTCTACCGCTCAGGTTGTGATGCCGCTTGTTTCGCGTCTGTATGCGCACTCTCCGCTTCTTGCTCCTTCGCCTTTCGCGTCTGTGCCTCCTGCTGCTGCTTGGCGCGCTGGTCGGCGACGATGCGGTCGAACTGCTGCTTGAGTACCTCCTTCTGCTCCTCGGCGGCTTGCTTGGCGATAGTGATGAGGAGCGCATCCTCGCGGTTCAGTTCGAGCTCTTTGCCCTCCTTGTAGCCGGCGATGAATGCGAGCAGCACCGACTGGCCGACCATGAGCTTGTCGGCAAACCACGACTGCGCGTTCAGCTTGACGGCGTCCATGTCCTCTTTCTCCATGCGCAGCGCCGCGTCGCGACCGGTTTTCACGAGATCCACGATCTCGTCCACGTTCTTCGAGAGCGTCGTGACCATGTCGTCCTTGCTGCGGTGCTCGTCGATCGACGAGCGCACGTTCTCGACCACGGCGTCGGTGTCGATCTGGTGCTTCGCGTGCTCAAGCTCGTGCTTCAGGAATGCCACGTTCTTCTCGCCCGTTGCGCGCAGCTCCTTGAGGTTCTCGAGCACCTGCGTGCCCTCGAGCGACTCGCCGATGAACTCGAGGTTCTTGCTCGTGTTGTCTTCGACTTCTCCACGCAGCCGCCGCGCCGCGTCCTTGATCTCCTGCTTGCTCTTCTCCAGGTCCAGATCGCTCGGGTCGTTGAACGACGCGACGTACTCGCGCCACGCGTCCTTGACGTTCTGCAGGTGGTCGGCCATCGTGAACTCCCAGAGGTCCACGAACGTCGGCTTGCGCAGCTCGGCCTCGACCTCGGGTGGATTCGGCAGCCCCGGCATCTTCTGCAGCATCCACCAGTCGAGGCGCCGCACCGACATCTGCACCACGCGCACGCTGCGCTGGAACAGCGAGTACTGCTTGGTGACCTGCGTCATCGTCCTTCTGCTTGTGTTTCTTCTGTGTGTGGCTGGCACTTTGAAAGCAATTTTTCTATACCCCGTTCAAACAGATAGCGCATACAAAAGGCGTTAATCATTAACAGCGGGTTATTTATTAATACAATCTGTGTTGTTTATATTTCCTATGCTTTTGACACTGGAAGTTCAACATTTTAGTGAAACCACGCTCTGTCAAAGGTCCTATCGGTGTGGATGTCACCGAGTGGACGAGTGTATCCTCCATTGTCACATTTTTGCGGCCAGCATCAATTGATCACCATGGCGCTTCGAATGATCGCGGCGCGCTGTGTGCGCCGTGCTGCCAGCGTCTCCTCCAGACGGCTCCCAGCCGCCGCCTCTGCTGCTGCCAACCACGCGCCCGCGCTCGCGGCGCCAGTCTCCCAGCTCTCGGTGCGCTACTTCGCCAAAGCCGCCAAGAAGCAGAAGGGCGGTAAGCCGGCGGCGCCACCAGCCAACGACGACAGCGACGACGGAGCCACCGACGGTGCGTTCTCGCTCGAGACGACCAAGAAGAACATGAACGGCGCCGTGCTCAACTTCACGCGCCAGCTCAACCAGATGCGCCCCGGCAAGGCGGACGCTGGCATCTTCGACGACCTCAACGTGCAGGCGTACGGTCAGTACGTGTCGCTCTCGCAGTTGGCGCAGGTCGCGGTCTCGGGCACGCACTCGCTTAGCGTCACGGTGTACGACCCGTCGGTACGTTTAGGAAGCTACTATTGTGGTGCATGTTGCGGCGTCGCAAAGTGTTGGAACTGACATGGAGAATACTGCTCCATTCGTTGCAAAATGTATAGCTGCTGGTCGATATCCGCAAGGCCATTGAGACCATGAACCCCGTGTACTCGGTGCGCGAAGACGGCGCCAACCTCGAGATCTCGTTCCCAAAGTACGTGTCTAATGCACGAGGGCTTGTGTTTTGTGGCTTGCGACAATGGCGCGCATTGGGTCTAACACACTCTGGTCGATGGCAGGATGTCCAAGGAAACGCGCGCGGAGCTCCAAAAGGCCGTGAAGAAGCAGGCCGAGCAGGCCCGACAGCACGTGCGCCGCGTGCGTCAGGACGCCATGAACCAAGCCAAGAAGCTCAAGGAAGAGATCTCGGAAGACGACGTCAAAAAGCAGACCGAGCAGATCCAGAAGCTCACGGACGACGCCGTCAACGAGATCGGCAAACTGCTCGCGGCCAAGGAAAAAGACCTCGTCGCAGTGTAAAAAATCGCTGCAACTTTATCCCCAGACAACAGAGATCTTGACTACCACAAAGATGCGCAAAATAAACGCAGCGGTGCTTTATTTTCTTCGTGTATGTGTAGTGTTTTCACCTCATCAATAGGTCTACAGCACGCTCCACTGGTTGCGCACGCGGACGGCGGCGTGGCGCACGAACCGCTTGCGATCGTTTAAGCAGTGGAGCAACTGGCGCAGCACCATGTCCTTGTACGGATGAATGAGTTCGTACGGGATCGTCGCGAGCTTCGCGAGGCAGTCCAGCGCATCATGGCGGTCTAATGCGCTCGCCCTAAACAAAACAAGTGCACATAAGCAAATCCCATTGTGAATCTGTGGTTCATTGACAGCATTGTCAACATTGTCGTGTCATCGCCAAGCAACGTACCCATGCTGCGCTTGCTTCAGCAGCCCTGGAAACACATCCTTCAAGAATGGTTTCACGCTCTCCACGGACTCAAACAAGAGCGACTTGAACGTCTTGATTGCGGGGCTTCCCAGCTCCTTCTCGTCCGAGTTGATGGCTTGCACCATGAGCGGGAAGATGCTGCCCATGTGCGGCAGGTAGATGGCCTTGGGCGAGTTTGAGATCACGTGTGAGAACGCGACGAGCGCTTCGACGTTCTCCACGCCAGAGTGGCTGCGAATGTACTCCAGCAACACCGGGTACACTAAGTCAAACGTTCGCTGACGGTACAGGAACTACACAAACAAAATAAAAGGTTAGATCAGCATTTCCCAATATGCCAGCATACTTTTTTTTATGTTGCCTCACCGTGATGAAGGCGCCGCATTTTCGGTTGAGGACGTCTGGGAACTCGGTCACGAGCAGCTTGAAGCTCTTGGCGACGTGCATCGCGATCTGCGAGCGAGCGTCCGAGGTCTCTGGGGTCAGGAATTTGCACAAAAAGAACAGACACGCAGGCGCGTGCTCGCGGTGGCCGCGGATCACGAGCGCCTTGGCGATCCACACATAGATCTGCAGCGCGGCGACACGCACCGAGACGTCTTTCTGTTCGTTGGCGATGATCTGCGAGAGCTTCTGGTCGAGCAGCAGCACGATGAGTGCGTCAAACTCCTCGCCGTCCGACATCTTGTTGACGATCGACGCGAGCGACTTGGCGGCCGAGAGCGCAGCCTCAGACGAGATCTGTTCAATTTGCTGTGTGGACGCAGTAGTATGGTACACCGCCGTACTGGACTGCGCAAGCTCGAGCAGCGTGTTGATCACCCTGGACGTCTCTGGCAGGTTCAGGTTGCGGTTGGCCGAGTTGATCACAGCTGAGAACAATGGCACGAGCTGCAAGTACGCAGGGTGCGAAGCCGAGGCACCGGTCGACTGCGTGGTCAGGAACGCCGAGATCGCGGCATTCGCGAGCAATTGTTGCGTCTCAGTCGACACATTCTGCATTGGGGTGCGGAAAATGCGCGCACAGGAAGCCAGCTTGGCGTCATCGAGAAGCGCGTTCTGCGCAGCAGCATCGGCAGCCGTGGTCGTCACGGCCTTGAGCAAGCGGAACACGATCGAGTTGTCGCCGCCGCTGGTCACACAGAACTCCATGCTCGCCTTGTCGTCGGCATTGAGTTCGACTATCTTCGCGACCGCGTTGAGAATGCCGTCGACATGGGCTTGTGTGCCGTTTGCGCTGCTGTTGGCAACGAACGTGATCTTGTTGCTGTCCTGGTTTTCGACGACGCAAAAGTCCACGAGTCGAACGATCGTGGCCTGGAAGAGCGACGCTTCTTGCGACAGCTGCGTAATCGAGTCTAGCACGTCGTTGAAGAACTCGGGGTGGTCACGTCCCGAGGACGCCAGCACTGCTGCGACCTTGGTGTTTTGTGCACTCAGTTGCACCGCATCCATGAGCTGCGTCAACGCGATCTCCATCACCAGTGACGCGTAGTTCTTGACCGTCGCCTTCTGCTTGATCGTCGAGATCGCGCGCAGACTCTGCAGACACTCGCGACGCACCTCTGGGCTCGCGTCAAAAAGCAAAAAGTTGATAAACAGTTCCACAAGCGCCTTGACCTGCGCGATCTCGACAATCGGCGATGGTGGGTACGTCACCAGATGTGACAGCGCTTCGATTGCCGAGCACTTGGCCGTGGGCGTGCTCAGCGCCTCGTTGTTGCTCAAGAACGCAACGAGCGCGTCGATGAGCACGAGCGCATGCGGACGCATGGGCTGCGCCGACGCCGACTGGTCCACTTCGCGGTCGATCGTGTTCACGATTAGCAGCAGTCGCGCAAGCGAGGCCTCGCATTTCGACTCGGTGCTCGTCGAGCTCTCGTTAAACTGCTGGATCAGCAACGGCACCGATGTCTCCAGCACATGCGTGAAGCCGAGCACCGAGTCTTTGCCCAGTGCGGCTAGCACCTGGCCCGCCGAGACGCTCACAAGCGAATCCGTGGCGTGGCCCGTGAGGTCGCTCATCGCGCGTGTAGTGAGCTCCACGACAAACTTGTTCCACGCGTACGCTGCGCCGCCCGCAGCTTTGGTCTTGGCGAGCCCAATGACGCTCGAGAAGCGCGAAATCGCGCGCAGCGACGCCTCAATCACCTCTTTCTTCTCACCCTTGACGACCTCGTGGTACAGCGCGTTCGCGATCGAGAGCATGTGCAGCAGCGCCACGTTGATCGAGTACGCTTCGCAGCAGAACACGAGCGTCTGCAGCGAGTCCAGCTTCGCTTCCACGACCGTCGACGACAGCTTCTCCAACAGGAACGGGAGCACATGCTTGGCGAGCAGGTCCGACGCGGCAAACGCCTTGCGCAACGACAGGATCAGCTCCTCCGACGTGATGCCGTACGGATCATTTGGTGGTGGCGTGAATGTGATCGGAAAGTAGCACGACACCACGTCAAAGTACTGCTGCAGCACGGCGTCGTGGCGGTCGAACACGACTTCGAGCTTCGCGAGCAACTCCCTTGCGATTTGCAGGCACAGCAGCAAGTTGCGCGGATCTTTTTCGCCCTCCATCGCGTTCAAGAATGCTTGCGCAAACAAGAGACCGTGGTCAATGCTGCTGCTCTCGGGCGCCGTGACGAGCACGTCCACGACGACCTTCTGTCCAAGCGCGAGCTGCATGAGCTCAAAGCACTGCTTGCGCATCGCCTGGCCCAGTTGCGGCACATGCAGCACTTTGACCATCTTCTGGATGAGTATGATCGTGACCGTGGGGCTCGCAATCTTCTTGGCGTGGTTGCTCTCGAGCGCCAGCAGCGCCTGCAGACACGCGCTCGCGCTCGGGTAGTCGGCGAGACGATCGGCGAAGAAATCGACGAGAAGCTGCACAGCGTTGGGCGTGAGCGGCAGCTCCGGGAGCCGCGAGAGCACTTCGGCGAGCAGCTGCATGGCGCGCGCGCGCACCTTGTCGTCCGTGCTGGTCAGGTGCAGTCCGAGCGCCTGGATGAGCGCCTCCATGCTCACCTTGCGGTGCACCTGCATGACCACCGTGTTGAGGCTCGTCTTGTGCACGTTATCGTCGTTTTCGGGGTTCACGAACGCGTCGATCGCGGGCGCCAGCGGCGCGTCGAGACTGAACATGGCGCCTACTGCGTCTTGTTAAACTGTGCGAATGATGCCTGGCTGGGGTTTGCTTCGTGCGAAGCGCGGCGAAAGGGAAGCGAGGGCCTACTTGGCGTCCCACATTTCGATTGTAAAACACCGGTTAGCAACCGGTTAGACTAACCGATTACATTTGTTTAGATGCAAAGTAGACTTTGACAAAAGAAGAACGAATGGCCAAAGAGATAGACATAAAATGTATGCACTCACATTATGAAATAAAGTCACAAATGCAGTTTGTTTCTCTGGACTGTCAACCTGCTGTTATGCTTTATGAAGTGTCGACTGCTAACTATGGATGAGTTCACGACGGGACGTGGAATGTGGAGCTACTTGCAATGTTCTGTCGACAGATCGGACACGACGGACGGGGAAGGCGCGAGACGCACGTGTCGCAGTAGATGTGGCCGCAGGGGATCAGCACGCGGTCAACCTTGTTCTCCAGACAAATCGCACAAATCAACGTATCCTGCGCGTCCTTCTTCTCACGAATCGCGTCGTCAATCTGAGCCGAGGCTACGCGGCGGCCTTCCTCGGCTTGTTCCAGCCGCTGGCGAAGACGCAGATTTTCGCTCAAGAGGTCTTCGTACTCGGTGCTCAATGACACATTGAAGCGCGAAAGCAACTCATTCACAGCCGACACAACTGTCGTAGCTGCGACTCCTCCTGCTAAAGCCCCGCTATTCGACGGCGCTGCTCTCATAGCCAACGATGCTGGTAGTTGCTCCTGCGCTGCGGTTCCAGTGGTCGTCTTGTCCAACACATGTGAGGTCAGACTCACAGCAAACGCTGTGTCTTGTTCAGAGCGAGCTGGTATCACACGGGAGCTATTGCGTGCGGACCGGAATGTATAGATTTGGCTGCCAGAATACCACTTGGCAACCGTTCTTGACACCTTGACCTCGTACTGACTCACGCCCGAATCATGTTTCTGTTCTTGCACAATCTTTCCATACCGGAGATGTCCATCCAGCTCGACAGCGACGATCTCTCCAGGCAAATGGGAATGCAGTGGTGTCAAGTCAATGGTCGCTTGGTCCGACTCGGCCAACGGCTCGCCAATCACTCCTCTCAATTTCTCCACAATCAAATCTGTATCCTCGTACACGTTCATGAGCCGCAAAAGCGAGTCGATCTCGAGCACGTCGCACGTTAGAATCGATTCAATGTGAGAGCAATCCTGTAAGATTCCACCAAGAAGCTGGTTGATGCACGCGGCGACAACCTGGCTCAAGCGGAGCCCCTTTTGCGCTTCGACTGTTCGTTTCGCGATATAGATAGAGCTTGACGAGTGGTTCAAGTAGGAGAGACTCTGCATCGATGCCGAGCTTTTGGTCACGTCGACTTTTCTGAAAGGGTGGTCCAACTTGGCAATAAATTGTGATTGCAGCGTGTCAACAAACTTGATCTCGAACGTAGCCAATTTTACTATACGGCGATTGATATCGTCGAAGTCTGGGATAAATCCAAAGGGTTCATTCGAGGTCGCCTTCTGCTGCTGCACCGTGATGATTCTGCGAACGCCATTTCCAAATTGCTGAGACGCCAAAATGGAATTGAAATGTGCAAGCGTGTCGGAGCAAGGGAGAGTCTCGATGCTGCCGGTTTGCAACTCTTCCGTAACGACAGCGCTGATGCCAGGAACACCTAAAACTTGGCACCACCGAGTCAAAATCCGTGGATGCACGACATGCAATTCTGATAGATTGATCCGCGCGCAAAGCCATGGAGCATCATTATACGCCATCTGAAGCACTGGCTCCATCACCGATGAGCTTGAAGGAAGATAGATGCTCTTTTTCGCCTCAATCGACAACTTCTGGCTACTGTCGACCAGCGCGTCAGCGAGCAAGTCCACTACGCGAGCGACGGCGATCAGCTCATTCAGATTCAGCGCTGTTCCTCTGCACTCAGCATGCAAATCTTGCAAGAGCAAGATATAATCATTCACCTCCGGAGAATCCTTCGATCCAAGCTGACGGAACAAGGTGTCGTAGGCTCCAAATACTCGTGGTACTTCGTACATCAGCGGCGCCAGGTTTTCTCCCAAGTGGAAATACAAGCGTGATCCTTTTATAAGAAATGAGCCAATCGGAATAATGGCTGCATCGGCAACTCGAAGTTGCTCTTCGTTGTGTAGTGTATCCCAGTGCGTTTGCAGGTACTTGAATATTTCCTGAAAAACCTCAACCATTGGCAGATAAAACTGCCATTGTTGCGTGGAAGGAACCTGCTCCGTACTCTCGCTTGTGATGTTGAACAGATGAGCCAACACAATATCCTTATCTGGTGGAGAAACCATGCAAAGACGACTCCAAAGGATGCGAGGCGGTACTGCAGAACTCAACAAAATCGGCTTCGTCGTAAATACCAGAGCTTGGTCGTCAGGTGTAGCACAAGCAGAATACTTTACGACAATCGTACGAGAATTAAAGCTCCCTGCTGACGGTGTTCGCTCGTACAAAATCGCAGGCACGAATGCAATCTGGGAAATCGTCTCAAAAAACGCTCGGGAGCGGTCAAATCGCTCGAAGTTTTGAATGAAGTACTGGTGAAGGGCGATTATCAGGGTTTCATCGTTCGAGTCCAGCGCATTCTTGATGGAGAAGAGGGCTTCGATTCGACGAGCACATCCAATGAATATATCGACCGAGATGTCGCTGTGCAACCCAATCTCTGCCATGAGATCGAGCCATTCACTATTTTGGTAGTCTTGCACTGGAAACTGTTCTGGTGCATCGCGGTAGATGGTCGCAAGAACCTTGTTTCGTGGATCAAAGAACGCAGAAGCTGGTTGATAGATGCCGACAGCATCCGGGAACAGTGGTGTAACCTTTAGCATCTGGGTGAGCTCAGAATCACCACGCAGCGTCTGCCATTTCTGCTTAATCATACCCAGGATGATGTCGCGTTGCTCTGGAGCAAGTTGGTCATACATGGGGAGCAAGTATATCAATAGTTTGGCGTCGCTCATTTCTTGCACCCCAAGATCGCGATAGAATGCAGTCAGCTGCGGGTTGATCTTCAAAAAACATTGACGCGCATTTGGCGGCAACGGAATTGTGGTCAAATTGATCTCCGGAGGCACAAGGTAGAACTCTCCCACGTCGATCGAGCAGGCCACGTCGCAGATATTCACGAAAATTGGCAGCTTCTTCAGCATGTCGATGTACATTCGGTTGAACCCTCCTTGGGTACGGCCATGATGACTAAAGAACTCCGCCAGAAGAGTTGCGTCTGATTCACTTGCATCACCCCAACGAAGTCGGTTCCAGTTCGTCACAGAGAGACCATCCAGCACCGCGATGGATACGTTGCGACTTTGTGGTACGATATCGCTTTCTTGACCACTGAAATATGCAAGTTCAATCATCGCGGCATTTATGCGAAGCAAGACGTTGTGAAGGACGTCGCGAGAGCAATACTCATTCTCGGTAACCACTTCTTCAATCATGTCAATAACGACTGCTTCTCCTTGCTCATCGGTTCGCTGGATCTCTTCGCTGGTAGCATGTGAGTTTGTTTGTCCACTGGTTGCTGTCTCGTCACTTTCAACTGTGAGTTTATCAGTTATTACAGAAGCCACACTCGAATCTTCATCACGTTGAGCTGCTTCGTCGTTTACAGATTTTTTAATTGTATCCGTAGATTCGCCCTCACCCTTCTTTTCTTCTTCCTCTGTATCGCTCAGGATGTCTTCGTGCTGTTCAGTCTTCTCTTCCTCGTCATCAGTCAAGTTTTCCACCACATCTTCCTTCAACAACTTGTTTGTCGACAGCTCCATCAGCTCTCTTCGTTCATTTTCGAGCACCGCCAGTTTTTCTTCGTACTTGTCTGCAGCGACCTTGAACTGAAACGACACGTCACTCGCAATATCGGAATCACACGATTCGCGCCACACACAAAGCGCTGCATCTGGTTTTCCGCACGACACAAGCATGGAACCTTTGACTGGAATCAGTGGCCATGCGCTAAAATAACTCAACGATCGACGCTCAAAACGGACTTCTTGCCAGAAGCGATGCAGCCACAATCGGTCAATCTCATCAGATTTTTCATGGTCCCAAGCAACAACGTCTTGATTTCTCCATCGCGCAGGTAAAATTTGGTCGATATGATCCGAGAGAGTCTTGATTGAAAAGTGAGTCAAACCCATGACTGCAATAAATCGGCTATCCGAAAAGTACGCGTGCAGTCGTTGACGAGCTTCCAACGAGATGAACAGATGCGGTAGTCGCCACAGCAGTTGCACTTGGTTAAACGAGCCGAGAACATAGCTACTGCGTTGATTGACCCGAATTACTCCCGAACTACCATCTTCGAGGGGCAACAGAGGAAGACCGTTGAATTCGGACCAAATCGTGCTCAATTCACCAGGCAACGGGAGTTGCAGATCGCTCAAACAATACTCGAGCAATGGTAAGCAAACGCTTGAATGGATCTCCGATGCCCTCATATGGCGCACGAATCGCCGCATTGTCTTTGGTGTGAGACTTTGCATACGGGACGATAACAACTGAGAGCAATCTGCAAGCACTGGACGTGGAATACTGAATGCTGGGAAATGAAGTTGTGTAAACGATGCCACCTGGTAAATTAGCATCATACGCAACAACAACAGTCTTCTGTTAGAAAAGCAATGCAAGACGACGACAAAAAAACTGTTCGCATGACCGTACTTGAATATCCATGCCCACAAGGTCGATCAAATACCCATTGCTGAACGCTCGGAAGCTTCCATCTGTGCATAGAAAGAGTTCGTTGCTTCCCATACTTCGGTACATGAGCACTTGGATCAACTCTCCCACTTCGTTGCTGCCCTTTACCTGCAATCGCATTAACAACAACAAAAGGCATCAATCCAACTGTAAGCCAAAGCAGCCAGAACGCAAGAGAATGCAACAAGCTTACCGCTCTCAAGCGTGGCCACACATTGTACAATGCCTTGGGGTAATTGCTTTCATACCGCCGTTTTGCGACTAGCAACAACTTCATGTAAGCATCAACCGTGCCATCTTCAAGCAAGATTCGGTTCCAACTGGCTTTCACTTGTGCCTCGCTTCCGTTTGAGCTGTTCAGTGTAATTGCGCTTGCAACAGGCGAGGAGATCAACAATTTTTTCTCCCTCATCGTTTTCTTGAAGCACCCGTTGACGTGAATTGGCAACCCAATTCGCAGTGATGTATCCACAATCTTGTACAGGCGACCACGCAATATGGGTGCTGGGTTGTTGTCTCTGTAAAGATGGCACGCGACGCTGACATACGGCGTCGATTCCAGTAGTTCATGAACCGGAGAGCATGCTAAATCACGGCTTCGTCCAAGCCCAATGTTATCGGCGAGCAGCCACGTATCCCGGTAAGAGCGATCCTCCACATCGACTTGGATGACAAACTCCACTTGATTCTCGGGAACCACTGGGCTCTTGAAAAAGCTCTGTAACGAGAACTTTTTCTTCCACTCTGTGCTCATTCGCGTCGAGTTTCTCTTTCTCAATGTTTCGTCTGGCGACTCCAACTTAGCCTCAGCATTGCATCGAGTCTCATATTCCGAGTTCTTCCCAATGCTCCAAGCAGACACATGGTACAGCGACTCGGTGAACACGAGGGAATCCTGCACTTGAGATTTGATGGATTGAACCAACTGCTCTGCTTTCTTGGTATCAAACACGAACGACGACAACGCCGATGATGTTTTACGCCACGGGAACCGAATCAGAGTACTTTGTGTTCCTTTTGCTACATTCCTAGGACAGTACGGCAACGTGCTAAAGGGAAGAAGCTGATCCGGGTATCCCAAGAAATCATTTCCCAGAATATCATATCGCCGAGCTGCTCCGCTTGATGCTGAATTTGCTGATGCCAGGTAGCTGCCACTTGGATCGAGTATGTAAAAGCCGTCCCCACTGAGAATCTGCATGCAATCGGAAAAGAAAAAACCGCTGAAAAATCCGGCTCGCGAAGACTCACCTCCAAAGAGAGAGTTGATAGCACTAACGTTGAGCACTACGCCATGGACGTGAATGCAAATGGACTCGTCTTGTAAGGCTTGCAAAGACGGCTGGATGACTCGCTGTGATGGGTGATGGCGATAATCCACGAAAATGTCCACTTGGGTTGCTCCTTGACGCTCCGCAGCGAGCAAAATCTCCGAGTAAAACGCGCGTTCCCAGACTTTTCCGCTTTCCGGCAAGATCTTCTTGAGCGATTCAACCGACGGGCATGAAATTTTCGTGCTGCTCGCAGTGGATTCAGCGTGCTGGGAATGCAACGATCCAGCTCCTAATACAAAAGCTACCTCCTTCAGGATTTCATTATTGACAAATGTGCGTCCTTGCCGAAGGGCCTGCGAAGTGTTCCACTCCATGTCTTCGTATGTAAGCTTGCCCGAAGGCATCAAGCGGTTCTGTTCATCCAGAAGCACAAACTTTTGAGGAGGATACTTCTTCACCGCTCGCTTCAAGGCATCACTGTCTTCTCCAAGCAGGCTAAACACCTTCTTGCAAGCCTTGATATAACGCTGACTCAGTTCGACCCCTTTTGGTAAACTCATTAGCGCTTCCAAGTAATCTTCGTAATCAAACGACTCCTTGATGTTGAAATGCTCCAAAAACGACTGAGAAATGACAGACTCGAGTGGAGCAGCGAAAAGTAGTGGTTTCAGCTCGCGGTCAGCTTGATACGCAATGCTTTTTGGGCGAGCGTACATCTGGCCGGTCCAAATCCATGGCGCATTCGACAATTTCTCGTAAACCGCGCTGAAACTGTCCGAATCTTGCTCAGCCTCCCTCGCAGTGTCGAGCCGCAAGTATATTTGCTGGACTTTCACAAGCACTTGTTTGTCGTGACCATTCAATCTGGAGTCACTACCATCCACATCTTGGGCTTCAAATGCTAAGCCAATTGCCTCAAGCTGTGCAGCGAGAACAATAGGGTCAACTTCTTCTTTCCATCCAAATGCGGCAACTAGTACTTCAGATGTAAGCTGCTCAGCCAGAATGTCTTTGCTGTAAGAACATAGCCACTACAAAACAAACAGGTCCGTTAGTTTGCGTCACCGATTATGAGCAGATAATTAGGTAATCATTACTTACCGCATCTTTTTCCGGTCGTGTCTCCATCGCAGTAGATAGTCGCTTTGTAGACTGGATTTGACTGTTGTCGTTTGCAACGCGAGGCTTCCATGGCATACTGGTATCCATCGGTTGCGTCAGAACTGGAAGCCAGCAAATAACTTTCAGAGAATCCACAACATCTTGGACACTATCTAAATCCGCATCACCGCTTCCATCTTCTGCTGGCAAGTTGGCGGCCATCTCATCAAAGTGCCTGTTCACGATCTTCACCAAACTTTGCGCCTTAGACCAGGCTTCTTCAATAGCCCTGCCATTGCCATCTTGATATAACGCTTCCACTGATCGAGCACTTTCTACAATCGCATGGCACGACAGGCTTGTGCGTAACCCCAACGAACGCAATACATCTACGATCTCAGGAGTTGAGAATGCTTCAGCAGGCAAACTGCTGCTTCCAACAAGCTCGCTTAGCTCCTTGCTGTTGGGGTCGTGAAGCTCACTCACACGACGGAGCACACGCTTTCGCGAAGGAATAATGGGTAGCTTCTGTACGTACTCACGGAACTGCGACTCTTTTCGGCGGTGCAATGGAAGCGAGAGAATCGCTTCACTCACAACCGCATCCACCAAAGACGAGTCATAGGTTTCCAGATCTTGCAAGCGCGGAAAAACGTGTTCCATCAGCGTCTTCGTGTACGACCACTCTTCAAACTGCAAATCCTGTAGAAGTTTACGAACCGCATCACTTTCAACCACAAAGTAGGCATCATCCAGGACACGCGGATCAGCATCTGGTGCTGGGATGATTCGCTCCTGTCGTAGAGACGTGTACGTTCGTGTTACCTCATCGCTTGCCTCATCTTGATTCTCGAAATAAGCATTCCCAGTGTGGATAGGAAAAATCGGAAGGTCGCGCAAAATTGGTAAGCAGATATCCGAAACCGCGTCAGCTCCATTACTTGCAAAGAAATTGCAAAGTGCTTGACGTTCAATCGCGTTAATCTGAGCAAAAAGCGTCTCAAAGAGTCCACCCTTCTGCTTCATCTGGGACCGACTCAACGCGTGCAAGAGTCCGTTCGAATCAAACGTGAACCCACGCTTGCTTTTCAAGAACCAATTTATGCTTCGTTCACCATTCACGTAGGATGCATCCACGATGTAGATTCCAAGTTTACTCAGAATCTCGGGCAGCTTTGTTGGTGCTTCCGACACTGGCGGTAACCCAGACTGTTCGACCAGAAGGCACGGATTTGAAGCAAGAGGAACCCATTTCGGCTCTGCTCCTCGATCCACGAGAATTGGAACAGTCGGCCATTTCAGTACAAACTTCTCAGAGACGTGGCTGTGAGTTTGCAGGTGAAATTCAAAGTATTTCCACCATTTCCGCAGCCAATCTTTGTCAATTCGCACAGTCGAGCGCGCACCAGTTGGGTCGAGCGAATATACCGGGTAGTTGTTGATCGTCGCATGCTTCCAATGACCGGGGAGAATGTGCGGGAAAAAGTGTTTTGCGACTGTCTCTAGACTCATTTTACGAACATTGGAGACGCTGTAAAACGATGGGAGAACGTCAAAATATTGCTTGAATTCTCCCACAACCAGCCGGTTTGGAAACATCTCAAGCAATTCTTCTTCAGCGGCGCTTCCGAAATATACAATTGCATCCTCTTGGATAGCGTTTCCCTGGTCTGGCTGAAAAACACGGAATGTTCCGAATTGTCCATTCCGCAGAGGCAGGAGTGGTAATCCATCGAGCATGTCGCAGGACGCTGGTGAACCGTTCGTACTAGCGGTACAAAATTCGATGATGCGCCCCACTATCTTGTGAGTCAGAAGCGGAAAAAAATCTCCACAGCGGATCAATGAGCAAAAAAATGCTGGAGTCGTCGAGCCTTGAACCGCATCCAGTTGCACGAGCAGCTCACAAAGTGCTCTTGGAAGATAAATCGTATTCAGCGACGCTTTAATAAGAGCTTGCTCCAGCAACTCCCATTCAGCGACTGTCTGGTCGACGACCACGCACGACTTTGGCGCCAGATGTCGTGGTTGACCAGACGACGACTCACCGCTTATTAGTACAGGAGACGCAGGGAAGATGGGCTTGTTCTCCATTATCCGAAATAACGACTGAACAACAGTTGACCAGGGTCCAGACGGTAACTGGGCCGGGAAAAACGAGAAATACTGCGCCGTATCGTTTCCACAAATGTCCTGAGCTGCCAGTAGAAATGACAAGTATGCCGGCGCAACAGCATCACTCAAAAGGCTCGCATTCCATTCGGATCGGAGCTTGCCATCACCTGCCATATCGTCTCCATGCCAAATATCGCGGCGATTTGATGACAGTTCAAAGTACCCATTGACATGAACCGGTAACCCAATCTTTACTGGAAGTGGCAAAAAGCAAAATGCTTTGCCCTCGACAGGGAGATCGCCAATTCGACCAGCAATGCCGACCCATGGAATCAGTTTTAAGGACCCGTTTTCCGCTGCACATGCGATATCACGGGCTCTTCCACCACCAAGTTGATTGCACACCAAGTACTTCTCAATGCAAATCGTCTTCACAGAATCTTCAACAACTGAATCCGATCCATTGCGAATAGAATCGACGTACGCTTCATACAAGCTGTGCTCATACGAGCGGATGTGAACAATCTGCGTCACTGACGGAAGCTGATTTTCTGGAGTTCTTCGCAGTCGAGCATAAAACGAGTGCTTCGAAGAAACAGCGCTTGCATCCGACGTGCCATGAGGTCCATCTGCCTTCGACATGAACTGGTCTATTTGTCTCCAAGACTCACCCCGATCTTCAGATGGAACTTCAGCACCATACAGCAATACTGGCGGCTGGTCACAATCAGTCTGCACGTACACATCGACCTTTCTGACGTTTCTCAAAAACAGCATCGTCGATGCGATTGATGCTTTGAAGGTTCGGAAAAGGTCGAGAATATCTTCTTGTGAATATGCTCGACGCTTGATCTCACTTATTTCTGCGAGCGCAGTATGTCGTAGGGGGAAGCGAAACAACGTTCCATTGTAGTAGCTCCGCAAGTCGCAACCAAAAACATTCCTGAATGGCGCGAATTGATCAGGAAACTGATCAGGCAAGTTGGAGTCGGTGAATCGGATCTTGATACCGGGGTTGGCAGCAGAAATGCCCGGTAGATGCGTCGCGTGAGGATCAAAAATGACTGTAACAGAACACAATCGTTAGTTACCATTTGCGCCACATGTAACGAGGTACCAGCAAATAAAAAAGTGTCGTACCGATTGATTTCGCAGACACTATGGACGGAAGGTCAGTAAAGTGGTACACGGAATTGAAGCCCAACCCAAATCGTCCAGTTGTAGTGGCACGCTGAAGTTTGTTTGCCTGTCCAATTTTTGCGAGATTGATGAAGTCGTTATCGCTGAACTCGGCATCGTTATACTGTAACAGAAGGCAATATGATTCGAGTCAATCAGTAGCCTCGATGCATTTACGCATGGCAAATTTACATGAAAATACTTACGCAGTAGAGCGCAGGGCCTTGCCATTTCGCCATGTGTGGGCTAAGCAGCGATGAAACTCCATAGGTGGAGCTGTTGTACAATAAACTCACACGACTTGCTCCTGCATCATCTGCATTTTGGATCAGTTCACTGATGATGTTTGGTCCATCTGGATACTGCTCAAGAATGTGGGAAATTCGCTTTGTCAATGCTTCTGTCTGACCGAATTCTTCAATTCCACCATCCTTGCTAAATAATACCAAATCCGTTTGATTTGTGTGCAGTAGATGACTTCTGAAGGATTTACAACCAAGTTTGTATGCGACTTCGTTCGATATCTTCGGATGAACGAATCGAACTTGCTTGACTGTTGCACCACGACCTCGCTCGTCCAGCCATGGCGTGTCGTCAAAGGTGAGCTTTGCTGTATGCACAAGCACACCATTTACATCTGGAGCAAACAGCTCATAATCAGAGTGATGAGATAACGTGTCGCTGATCAACTGAATCAAGCCGATCGCTGTGACCAACTCGTCACTTGTTAGCGGGAACAAGTTTTCTGGTACATCCGGAGATTCCAGTGGTTGCTTGCACTTGTGATACATCATGCTCATCACATGCACATAATCAACAAGTGAAAATCGCTCCTGAACACCAACGGCCTTCAGAAACGGGCGAAAATGCAAGAGCTCACTTGGCACAGTGTAAAGATACGGCTCCGCATTCACGGACGCACTCGCAGCAACTTGACTTGAGCTCACAAAGTGATTCCCGACCCATACGTACTTGGTTTCTCCCGACAAGACTGAGAGCACGTCTTTTCGCTTTTTCAAATCTGCTTCAGCTTCAAAGAACTTTGACAGTGTCTGGTAGATGCTGTACACGGCCGACCAAATCAGTTGTGTGTCAAGATATCCATTCATTTCAGCGGAGTAGACATCGAAATTTTCCGAGATTTGCTTCAACTGGCGCGCAATTGTTTCAATTGGAAAATCAGCGTTCCACCCGAAGATCGATCTCATCTCCTCTGAGTAGACCACACCATTGATAATGTGGTAATCAGCAGAGCAAAGCCAAAAGTGTTTCACTGGGCGAGCTTTCTGGGGAGATGTCACAAGAATCCGTTCATCTTCCTGGTGCAATGGAGCTGCAGGGTGAGGCTTCACGTGGCTAACTGGCACCCAATCAATGACTGACAACTGTGCTGAAAATTCTTCGATTTCCCGTCTCTCCATGACCTGCTGCTCTCGCTCTTCAGCCTCTTGATCAACTGAGACACGTACTTCGCTTTGACTCGGTAGCCCAAACGAGCGCAGGAACTTCAGACCTTTCGACTTTATGTTTGTTCGGGTGCGCTTTTGTTTCTGAACAGAGGTCACGCTCATGAGCTGCTCCATGTGTGAATCAAGATACTTCAAAAATGCTACCGATCGATTCTGCAAATTCGTCTCCATTTCCTCACGATCCTTTTCGTCCATGTCGTCCTGCTGACGGAGTTTGATGTGCTCGTTTTCAATCGACATTGCCAGCGATAGAATTGAGCGACGAGATATGGTTCGTTGCAAACCAAGCGATCGTAGCACTGACAAAGGTTGGGTCGCTTGCAACTCCTCTGCGGGGAAAAATGAGCCGTCCATAAGTTCCATGAACTCGTCTATCTCGGGGTCATACAGATCGTTGATTGACTTCAGCTCGCCTGAAGCAGTAGGGAATATATT
Source organism: Globisporangium ultimum DAOM BR144 (assembly GCA_000143045.1). Classification (NCBI taxonomy): domain Eukaryota; phylum Oomycota; class Peronosporomycetes; order Pythiales; family Pythiaceae; genus Globisporangium; species Globisporangium ultimum. Next base: position 235,988 of record GL376603.1, on the reverse strand, counting down.
TGCAGTCTCGACAATGTTCGATAGCGTGCCATGGACATCTTGAACCAGCAGGACATTCAGCTCCAGAAGTAACTGGTAGATAAACTCCACCCTTGCTTCATTTGCCAAAGTTTGGAAGCGAGGGATTAAGTGGCTTGCGAAAAACTCCACTTTGGAAATTCCGCGTACGCCCAGGCTCGCCAAAAATCTCCACTGTGCGACATCACCTTCTTTCACGTAAATAAAACCTTCGTCAAGAAACTTCCAATCAATCCCCATGCACATAAGCAAAGCCGCTTCACGATCACCTCCTTTCCAACTTTCCAGCGAAACAAAGTTCGGGCTCTTCCCAGCAGATGTTAGCAACTCTGTCGAGTCATTGGCATCTTCGCTTTCAGCATTCACCCACGATAAGTCTTCATCCTTGATCTCACTCACGTCCATCAGCCCGTGAAAGATTGGTAGCCTCTGGCAGACACGAATCTGGTTTACATCAAAATTTCCAGCAGATTCAGCCATCAAAAATGCTCTCAACTGTTCGCGGTCGCCTACGCTGGCATTCCTGAACACATCTTTAGTGCTCTTCTGGGAATCGTTCACTCCACTAGCCAAAATTGCGCCAATACAAGACAGCACACCTGCTGGTGTAGGTTGATGGATGTAATTCCACACATACGGATTCGGTTGAAAACTCGAAAACAAGTTGGGCAGAAGAAGTCGAGCACCAAGCTGGTGAAGGCACTTCAAACAGCCAGGTGGGATCAATTCGGGACTCAGGACTCCTGAGGTTTTGCTCAACGCAGTCAAAACACCAGTTGATGTCGGAACAATTGGCCATTTTTCTTGAAAGCTTCCAACGTGAGCGCTCTTCCCAATATACTTCCACAGCAATCGGAACCATTCTTGATTTGGTTCGTCTTCGCTCTCATGGTCCCAGGGAACTGACGATTTGCTGTACCAATCTGAAGGCAGCACAACTGCTAGCATATCTTCAAAACCTTGATAATCCATCTTTTTTACGTTCAAATGTTTTTCGGCCGACTCGGAAGACAACACCACCATGGATTTTGTAGTTAAAGCATCAATGTCCAGCAGGCGCGATCTGGCTCCTTCCAAAAGCATCAACTCTTCAGCGCTTGGAATCAAATAAAAGCTGCTTCTTGTTTCATCTCCCATAGATGGATTCGGATTCTGGAACAACCAGTTCAAGCCAGCTTCCATATCTTGACCGCCCACTTTCTCCAATGCTCGAATTGAATGTTGCCTCGAAAAACCCATTGAGCACAAATAATCGAGTGCATCGGGATCGACGTTTGAGTTTCGTTGAAATACGCTCAGTGTTCCGTCAGCAATCGGGAGGAACTGCACGCTGGCGAGTTCTTGTAGTCGATCAGAGTCAAGATCGCCTAGCATGAAATCAAGGAAGCACTGAACTGCTTCATTATTTCCACCGTGAAGAGACTTTCGAGATTTGTACGTGTCCCGCACTCTGCCAGGCAGCAAAAAGCTCGGAACTGTACTCGTTTTGACCAGTACCTTTTCGAGCTCCTCTGACAGATTCCTCACAACAGGGAAACCATCGTCAAGAAGCCATTGCGTGAACTTCTCATAACTTGCATCGCCGCGTCGAACAATCACACTTGCAGCAGGGGAGACCCACGATCCACCTTCAGCCTCGCTGTACAAACAGGGTTCTAGACTTATCCGCTTCAAAAAAGACCGCGCCAGAGTATCCCATGGCGCTGGGGGTAGCGATTGTGGAAATAGTTGAACGTGGTGCTCAGGTTCGACTTGCTGTCCACCCGCCAAAGTCGTCACTGCGCGAGCGTAACAGGGTGCAATCACATCACTTAACAACGCAAGATTCCACTGGGCTCGCAACAAACCGTCACCGCTCAACCCATCGCCAAACCATATATCTCGCCGATTAGATGAAAGCTCGAAATATCCATTCACCTACATGGGCATTAGCATAGTCAGTACTGGACGAAACACATCCGTTCCGTTCTCACAAAAAAAAGGGACGTACATGAATTGGCAGATATGTGAGTGTGGGCAACGGGAGGAAACAGAAAGCCATCCCTGTAGTTGGCTGAAAAGAGTTTGCGTCCTTTTGCGTTGGAATCAAAACGGCGGCACCGCCCCATGGAACCAGCCTTTGGCTGGCATTGGCCGGATTGTTTGCGATCTTGCTGCACTCACCACCACCAAGCTGATTCGATATCAAATATTTCAAGTGCTCTGATTGCTTACAGGATTCATGCCGGATCAAAATCTCTAGCATGTAGTCACACAATACTCCTGCAAACACACAGTAAACGTGAGATGACAAATCACAGATAGCACATGATGATAATGCAAACCATTGAAGCGTACCTTCCGCCGAAAAGGCCCTTGATTGAGAATCTTCCGAGCCAAAACTTGCAAATTTCAGAGACCGTTTCGCTTGGACTTCAGTGGTTAGATTGTTGATACTAGCCTCACTTAGAAGTGTTGGTGCATCACTTCCTTCTTGCCATTCAAGAATAGATATTTTCGTGATGTTTCGAAGGAAGAGCATCACTCTCGACAAATCTCCAGAAAATTCACGGAGCATCTCAGCAACGTGTTCAGGGTTCTGTGAGCGAGTTGATAGTCTACTTGTCTGTGCTTGATCCTCGGTTCGCAAGGCCAATCGAAACAGTGTGCCCTGTGTTTCAAGAAAACATGCATACCCGGAACAACAGTTAGTCAAGCAGGGCTTAAATATAAAACACAACGTAAAGCTGGTTGTCATACTTGAAAAGGGCCGGCAAAGTCACAGCCAAAACATCGAAAAGGATCGATTTGATCGGGGAAATTCGTCACCAGTTCGGAATGTGTGAGGAAGTTGATCATTTTGCCAGGGTTACTGGGGTTCACGTTGGGCAAGTGGCACGCTTGCGGATCAAAAAACACGAGCTGGGATCCACTGACAAACGCCGGCAAATCAGTAACGTGATAGACTGGACAAAAAAAGCAAGCGAAGACAGCTGGGTAAGTATAATGGCATAAAAGAATGACAAATTAGTTCGTGCATCTCACCAGAGTTGAATCCAACCCCGAACCGTCCTGTCTTCCATCCTTTTGAGTTATCTTTTTTCAGTGAATCGCCAATTCGCTGCACAACAAAAATATATAAACGAGGCTTCTGTAAGCGTGTGTTTCCCTCTACCTCTCGCTATCAATCGCGCGTGCCGTTACCTGAATCGACTGAAAATCGGCGTCTGTAAAAGTGGCATTGTTGTGCACGATCAAAGACGGCCCTGTTCACAGAACGATAATCTCACACTCGTTATATTTCGTTCCACTCTACCCCGAAAGTACTACACATAAATCAAGCAAGCACGTTCATATTTTGACATCGCATACCTTGAAAGGGCTTTAGTTTCGTGTACGCCAGCTTGTCCGATCCATGCTGTCGATAATCCAAGCAGAAATTCACTTCGGTCGCACCGGCATCATCCGCATTCTGCACCATCTCCTTAAAAATGGACGTGCCCTCTACACAGCACAGCGCCCATACATATACATACATCACGGCATTAGTATACAAACAGCACAGTTTGCTTTCCTTGCTGCGACCAAGTCCCGCATTTCAAGAAGTGTCGCGCGCGTACCGGGATAGTTGCGCAGAATCTCGCGGATGCGCACCGTGAGGTCGATCTTCTGGCCAAAGTCATCGCCAAAGTACATGTCCAAGTCTGCCTCCATCGTCGTCCTACGTCCCACTGCTCGCGCGTGCGACAGGGGCGCCTTCGATGCGGGACGCCGCACTCTTTCACTCTCGTTGCTGCGGCGAAGATCTCGAACTGTGGCATTGAGTGCAGGCGAGAAGGGTTCAATTTATCAACGACGCGTCCCGAAAAGAAACGTCTTCTACTCGGTACATTCGGGATACCAGCACCTGAGTTGACTTTTCGAACAAGGGACGCGGAGAGTGTTGGTGGTCACTTTATACAGATAGGTTGATTTTCGTTCTTTACGGGTATGCTCAACCAAAAGGCGCAACACTACACTTATTGCTTATTGCGCCAGCCACGTGGCAAGTTCTGAGAAACCTGGAGGGTTTGGTGAGAAGGAGGCGTTGTGCACACATTAGAAGAAGGAGAAACGCTGAGAACAATTGCGGATTGTAATTGCTGCTGCACCTCCGATACTATCCGCTGCACAATCACTTTTGCTTTTTGCTGAAGCAGCAAAAAACCCCAAAGCAGCAAAAACTGACACACTTATAGCCAATCAGCAGCGAGGCTGACGAACAGTTGCACCAATGATCGGTTGCCACCTTGATGAATTGTAAGGCACACTGTACCCGTCCTCCTGCGTGCGGGCGGGTCACGCTTCCCTCTCGCTTTGGTGTGAAAACCCATCAACCCGTTTTTAATAAAAACATTGACATTTACAAAACAAACGACAAAACGGGTCGGGTTGAAAACCGGGTTTTCATCCGTTTTTTGCTTTTTTCACCAGAGACGGACGCGGCGGCGATCGTGCCACTATTCTGTACAAAAAAACCTTTCCCTATCCCCCTTTCTCCTGTTGTTGCCCCCAGTTTTTCGCAAGATCGCCACTAAACGCGGCAGTGAAGATCCAACCATCACTCTACGCGCTTTCCCTACAAACGACCTTTGAGATCTGGAATTTTCGAATTTTCCCTCCGCCACACACCCGCCTCCTCCCGACCGTCCTGTTGTTTGTGTTTCCCGCGCGCGCGCCGAACGCGGGGGAAAAAGAAAGGAAGCCCGCATACAAACGCTTAGTCAAAACATTCATTCTGCCCGTGCGCGCGCTCCACACCCATGGTCGGTTTGAACACCGCGCGAGTTTTTTCGGCAACGGCAACACCTGCGGATGGAAGCGCGACCAGTGCGGCTCTCGCGCATGCGGATGCAGAAGTGGACGAGCGCATGGACGCCATGAACGCGGAAGGCTCCATGGTCAGCGCTATCGCCTCCACGACGGCCAGGCAGCGCCGAGATGCAGCAGTTGAAGAAGAGCGCATGAAGGGACAGGACACCCCGTCTGATGCGACCAAGAAACGGACGCTGACAGCGCATTTCGACGAGCCGTGCGAAAAGAAACTCAGGCGTGAAGAAGAAGAGGATGATGGTCAGAGTGTCAAGAGAACGACGACTGATGCAGCAGCAGCATCCATACCAGTGCAACCGAAAGTACTGTCGCCGCTTGATATCGCGTCGTTGGAGCAGATCCGTCAGCATGTGAGAGATGTACGCCGTGAAGTGTTTCTTCGTCCGTTGATTGCGATTATTACGAGACTCATGTTTCACAAGTACAACCATGGATTGTTCAACGTTCGTGTGGATCCTGTTGCATGGAATATTCCGCAGTATTTTGAAGTCGTGAAGCACCCGATGGATCTGGCGCTGGTGAAGAACAAGTGCTTGAATTTAGAGTATGCATCTGCCGACGAATGCGCCGACGATATTCGGCTGGTGTTTACGAACGCTTGTTTGTTCAATCCGCCTGGGCATGTGGTTCACGAAGCTGCCAAGATGCTGTTGAAGGAGTTTGAAAGTGAGTACACCCGCTTTCAGACCAAAGCTCAAGCGCTTGCGAAGAAACGTGAAGAACACTCGTGTCCGTCGTGTTTGGCCAACGTATGCGGTATCTGTAATGAGAAGTGCATCAATTTTGAGCCACCATTCGTGATGTGCTCTGGTCCATGCCAGCAACGCATCAAAAGGCACTCGCTATACTACAAGACACCTGATGGATTCCATCATTGGTGTGGGAAGTGCTACACCTCGCTCCCAAAGCTAGTGACTTTGAAATCAACTACGCCAATGAACGATGCCACCTCCGCTCAAAACCAAGATAAGCAGATTGCGAAGAATTTTCTGGTCAAAGCGAAATTCTTGGATGAGCTCACTGAACCTTGGGTTCAGTGCGACCACTGCAACGGCTGGGTCCACCAGATTTGCGCTCTGTTCAATGCATCTGAAGACTCTGACGACGCAGAGGAAGTACCCTACACTTGTCCATTGTGCCGTATCAACGAGTTGACGCGCGCTGAACAAGACTGGGACATCGAGATGTCGCCAAGTGAGACATCGGTGGACGAGTTTCCATTAAACACATACAAGCACAAGTTTGAATTTATGGGGTCGCACAGCCCAGTCTTGAAGCGAAAACCGGCGGCGAAAGAGTTCACTCGTGCTCTCGGTTTTGACTCAGTGGTTGAGGAAAAAGTGTTTGACTACTTGGGAGATGACGAGGTGGATGAGTGCGAAAACCTTAGATCTATTGAAAAAATAGAAGGGTTTGTCCGAAGCGAACAACTTCAGTCTTGCGCATTGTCGCGGTTCATGCAAACCTGGGTACGCCAGCACCTTGTGGCATTGGGAGAACACGAAGCTGCCCAATCCATTGCCATCAAAGTCGCCTCGTCAATCAAAAGTTCGTGTCAAGTGAGCCAAGTCATACGAGAGCAATTCCAGTCAGGGAACCAGTCGGTATGTACTGTGCATCATTTGAGAAAATACCTTGCTATCACACAGACTGACATTTTTCTATGCTTTGAACAGTACCCAGAAAGTATCGACTTCACATCCAAGGCAATCTTTGTGTTTCAGAAAATCAATGGAATTGAAGTCTGCATTTTCTCCATGTAAGTACTTTTCAACGTGGTATCTCCAGTTTAGCAGCCGCAATGCATACTAACGCTCAATATGACTTCTGCAGGTATGTTCAGGAGTACGACGAGAACTCCAACCTCGCTGCAAACCGAAATCGGACTTATATTGCGTACATTGATAGTCTAGTATACATGCGACCTCGCCACATCCGCACAAGCTTGTTCCATGAAACCCTCATCTCTTACCTGGCTTTCTGCAAAGGGAGAGGCTTCCACTATGCACACATCTGGGCTTGCCCAACAACTCGAGGAGGCGATTTTATTTATTGGTGCCACCCATCGTTCCAAAAGAACCCGAGTAAGGATCGCCTACTCCAGTGGTATCTAAAGATGGCAGAAGTGGGGAAAGAAGCAAACGTGGTTTTCGCATGTCAAGACCTGTACACGTGCGAGTTCGAGAACCTGGAAGCAAGACTTGAGGAGCAGCTGCCGCCATACTTTGACGGTGATTATTGGGCTGCTGAAGCTGAGCGACTAGCAGCATGCCCACCAAAGCGCGGAAAGCTCTCCAGAGAAGCGTATGAGCTGAATTTGAAGGGGGAAAAGTTTCGTAAGCGAGTAGTGGAGTCTGTCAAAGCTTCACGCGAGTCACTCTTCGTCATCTCGCTCCAGCCGAAGTGCTCTGCTTGCAAGTCGCTGATCGTGAATTCAACGTTCTGGAAGCAAGAAGGCGGTACTTCAAATGTGAACGTGTATGTTTGCTCATCATGCCACTCCAGTAGCTCTCCAGACCCAGTCGACGTGTCTTTGGTTGAAGTACCTGCTCCCAGTTTCGTCCAAGATTGTGCTGAAAATGAATGCGGGTTGGCAGAGGAGATCAAGTGTCCGTTCCTAGACCATCGACCGGACATATTGAAGAACTGCGAAGAGCGTCATTATCAGTTTGACAGCTATCGCCGCGCGAAATATTCGACGATGATGCTTATCTATGAAATTTCGTCAAGCCAGCACTAGAGAAGCACGTGCGTTGCCTCGACGGAATCGTGCACCAAGACAAGAGACAAACAAACAAAGAGCAAAACATACTCGTGCAAAACGTCCAAGGCAGTGTGAGTTCATTTGGTGAAGAAGTCGCTGCAGATATGTAAAGTTACAGAAAAAACATAAAGAGAAGAGAGTTAGTTATCAGTAGAGTAATTTCACGTACATAGATGTTGTCCATGCCCTCATTCACACATGCAACCCACCTCATTAGCGTTGTTCTTTCTACTTCTTTTTCAAATCGGCAGCGGCGCTAATCTCGCGTTCGGGTCCAGTGTGAGAGTTTCTTGATCAAGCCACTTCTCGTAATGCTGGCAGTAATTCACGGAATCCAGCTTCAGCTCGTTGTAGAGTTTGGCCAAACGCCCGCCATCGACGTCAAAGTTGCCAGTCTCGAGCTCTTTTCTCGCCTCACAGATGACGGAGACTCCGTTCGGGAGCGGTTTGTTTGCCAGGCTGGAATCCCAATAGTACTTGTGATGATACGCTTGCATCTCGCCAAAGATGATGCGCTCCACGGAATCCTGTGACGGCGGTTTGTTCAAATCTTCGTCCTCGTAGCGCAGCCAATCGTCGTCCAGCTCCGGACGCACGTACAGGTAAATGTCCGTGAGCAGCGTAATACACGTGAACTTTCGCATCCACTACCATATCCAAACATTTCAAGATAATTCAGCAACAGCCACCAGAAACATTGCCAAACAACACGCTGGCATCTGCTACTCACGTTATGGCCGAGGTACTTTGCTTGGGACTTGACGAGTTTCAGCGCGTACAACCGCGGCAGCGGGATCTTTAAAAAGACCACACGCTGTGATGCATTCAAACGACGAACATACCGAAATAAAAGTCAGAGATACACCATCAACAGCAGCAGCAAAAATTGGTGTGGGTCGTACCTTCAGCCATACGATCGACGACGCCCGACACAGCGCATTTTTGATAATATTGGGCTTTCTCTTGGTGAGTTTCTGCAAAATACGAAGAATCGTGGTGATCGTGCGCGTGGACTGCACCGAGTACTCGTTCATGTCATCCTCAAAGCGGATATTCAGCTTCTCTATCTCCTTCTCCAGCGCGATAAAGCCCGAACGGTAGTCGTCCGAGTCCTGCCGAGATACCTGCACGTAGGTCGCGATGTCTTTATTCATAAACTTGGTCAGCGTCGCGAGTAGATTCGCCTCCAGGAAGAACTGCATAAAGTATTCGCCCTTGTAGACGTTGCTCGCGCGAAAGTGCTTAAAGATGAGCAGAATGATCAGATTCGACACATCGAGCACAATCGATTTCTCGCGCAAGATCCAGCGCCAGAATTGGTTCTCGTTCTGATCTGCCACCGTGTTTCCATGGGGAGACGGGAAATCCAGAGCGCCATACGCATTGTGCTGTTGATCGGCGCCTGATGGCCGACGCGAGAAAAACGTCTTTTTGTCGCGCGCATTCAGCGCACTGCCACATGAAATCGTCATTAGATTACTCAGCAGCGACGTGTAATCGCGCATGCGCGGCAAGAACAGCTGATAGATCGTCTCGCATCGCTCCTCCCACTCGTCGTCTAGTGCGTCCAGGGCCGCGGTCGCCAGGTCGCTCTCGCTTGACGGTTGACTCTTGAGTTCATGATGCGGGTGGTGGCGGTACTTATCATGGATGCGCTCCCGCAATTTCGCAAACTTCTTCTTTTGCAGATAGTACGGATCCTGTGGATCGAGCACCGCGGTATCCTGGAACGGCTTGAACGTCTTGCACTGCAGCAATCCGTTCGCTTCGTCTTCTAATTGGACCTTGTCGACGCCACTCCGCGCGTTCCGCAAGCGCTTCAGCTTCGCGAGTGTATCAAAATTGCCTACGACCGCGCTGAACCACTCGTAGAACAGCAGCAGTAATCGCTTGATCGGGAATCCAGGAATCACGTTCATCTGCGAGAGGCAGTCCAAGATCGTGACCAGCCCATACGTCGGCGTCCCCATGCCAATCATCATCAACTCGCGGTCAAACACAGCGTTCTGTTTGTTAGCGTTGAACAGAATCAGATGGTACATGAGCACCATATCCTGCTGCAGGTCTGCGATCAGCGAGTCGACTCGGTCGATGTCCAGATGCTGGAAGTTTAGCGTGCGGAACGCATGGATCGATCGCTGCAGGTGTTGCGAAAACACCGTTAGCGCGCCGCATTCCTGCAGTAGTTCGTTATTGACTCTCGCCGCGTCGACCTGAGCAAGTGCCGCAGCGGTAGCGCCTCCTCCTCCTGATCCTGCTCTCGCTCGCGACGTGGAGTAATTGATCGTTCCTTCCGCTAAAAGCACGAGCTCGCGTTTCGCACGGTACGTGTTGTCCAGATGACGCACATGCGCCTCGGACGCGTTCTCGATCTGGTTGAGCAACAGACACACGCGCTCGCGGCACTTCCTGCGCGACACGTTGATCTTATCCCAGCGGCGGATCGACTCCGCGTCCACCTCGGGATCCACGGCCTCCTCGCGCACGTACGAGCAGTAGAAGTACGCGAGCTTCTCATGCAGCGACAGCGTGCGCAGCTCGGCGTCGCCCATATTCGTTATCTTGGGCGACTTTTCTTCCCCTCGTATCCGGTGTCCAGTTTCTAAACTGGGGCATGACCAAAAATCGGAGTTAGTCGAAAGTACGTCACTCTTGTGAAAGAGTGACACAGGGGCAGAGTAGTTAAGATACAAAGGGAATATGGTTTTTGTGGTTTTTGAAAGGTTACAGGAAGGTCGCGGGAAGTGACGCGACGGCGTAGGCGTACAAGAGCTGCTTCAGCGAGGATGACGTTGGTCTCTGCCAAAAATCAGGGTTGAAGTGCCAAAGCACCAGCTAGCAGCTCTCGAGAAGAAACGCAAGGATGGCCTCCAGAGCCTTTCATCAGCACGAAAAAACAAAAATGCACACTTCATTTCCGCTACTGTAGATGAACATCACCATAAAAGAAACACAGGAATGTCAGCTTGCACAAAACGCAGCCTCCGCTTTCGACAGGGCGACAGACACGTGGCGATTGGCGATTGCTTGTCATTTTTAAATGTCTCTTGATGGGCTCATCTTTTATGTGTCGTTGCTCAATTGAGGAAAAATAAACATTGCACATGAATATGGCTTCATGTGTGGTGGGATTTGGTCAACCACGTGGCTTTACTGTATGATAGCCACCCCAATGTCGCCCCTCCTCCATTGATTTTCCAGCCATTTGGTGTTGTCAAGACTGAAGTTCCGAGGGCTGTAGCCATCCGTAATGTGCGCACATTTGCGTGCTTCACAGTGCCGTTAAAAAGACCTGTACCGTAAGATCATCAGCTTAAACGCAACCTGTCTCTGCATCGCGGGCTCTTTTTGATGGTGCCAAATTGCGTCGCCACGGTCCCGTTTGACCTGCAAATGACGCGGGCATCTCGCCATACTGTCAACTTCCTCAATACTGGACCGCACAAAGTCACTTTTTCATCCCCTGTTCTCTCTCTCTTTCATTTGATTGGGGAAAACTGCAGGCAGACTATCCATTTCGCCAAATGTATACTAATAGGGTTAGTTGTGCGGGGGATCCCCAAATACAACCCATATCGATCTCTCCGTATGGCATAAGTCGGCGGTAGCGCCCCTCTTCTGTCCGCACCGTTTGCGCCAAAGTGTTTAAATAATAAGCGACAACACGTGCGTCCTGATCGTGCATGGCCCCTTTGGATCGGCATTTTATGGTCTCTGCTCAAGCGAATCCCCCGGTTTTGTCTTGTTCTTTTCTGCCTCGAGAGCGAATGACGTCAGAGTCATCATCGCGTCTGGGCTACCCCATCTGCCTTTTTCCGCATGTCCCAGGTTCATTCTCTCTCGCTCGCTTGTTCTTGTAGAGAGATGCGCATATTTGGAAAATCAGTCCATGCAGCGAGTTGCCTCATTCCATTCTTTCTCGCCTGCCGCCTGCCCACATTGCGCTGCAGGTTCCATCCGCCTCCTGTGACTGGCGGCGCGTGATGCACACGGGCGACGTGTCCTTGTTCGAAATTCTGGAGTGTCGGCTTCCAAAGACCTGCCGTTTCGATTCGCAAACGCGCACGTTACTGTTGCCCACATTCGCTTCTTCAGCTCGAGCGCTGACGCCGATATCCACCTCCTTGAAGATGTAGAGAGGCTATTTCGGCATAATATGACATATAGAGAGGCAATATCTGTACATCAATACACTCTAGTCTGTTTTATATATAGAAAACGTCAAATAAAGAGAGCAGTATCGTAGGGTCCTCTATTGGAAGTCGCTCGAAGTGACGTCATGTACTGGTGCTGTTAGGGCTGAGCGCGTCATTCCAGTGCACGCTCCGAGTTGCGCGTCACCAGATCACCCCACCCACCGTTCGCCAGAGTGATGATCGGTCTCATGCCCTCTGACAATCTTGAAGGAAACCTCAGCAGCTCACACGCGGCCACACTCCCTCCGCTCCCCCCTCTGGGCCGTTCATTACGCAATTTTCCAGCGGCATCGACTCAGCAGCAGCAGCAGCGAGACGAGAAGAAGCTCCAGGCCACCTCAAAAGCCCCGTTCGTCTCTTTCTCACTCTACACTCCCACAACACGCCGCACGGACCCCACACCACACGAACGTCACACGAAGAAGACAGCAGCTGCAGAACAATAAACATGAGCGACGGAAAGATTGACACGACGACGATGACGAGCGCGACCTCGTCCATCACCACCACGGGCAACACGACGATCGAAGTCACGACGACCGAGACGATTGTGACGGAGACGCAAGTGCAGACCGAAGAAGTGGTCGAGACCACGACGACGACCACGACGGAAGAGATCAGCGCGGTCGTCCAGGCGCTGAACGCCGGCAAGCGCAAAGTGATCGTCGAGTACGGCGGACAAGGCATTGAGTACTGGCAGGAACTGAAGGCGCTGTACCAGCAGGGTGGCGCGGTGCGCGCATTCATTGACCTTGCCGCCGACGCACTCTACGAAGAATCCAGCACAGAACAGGCAAAGACGTCGCCAGCGTTCGAGCTTGTCCTGGACTTGAAGACCTGGCTACAGGAAAGTGACGACGAGGCGACGAAGGAGCCGCAAAACGTTGCCTGGCAACGTGCCTTTTTCAGCTACGCGCTGATTGCGCTGACTCAGGCAGCAAACTATGTCTCTTTCCTCACGACCGCCAAGGTGAGCCACGCCGATGTAGTGAAAAGTGCGAGCTGTGCAGTGGGTCACAGCCAGGGTATCGTGAGCGCAGCAGTCTTTGCGACAGCGAAGACTGACGAAGAGTTTAGCGAGATCTCGGTCCGATTTGTGAGATATATGTTCTGGCACGGTCTTCGCGCGCAGGAGACTTTTTTGGAAATTGTGGCGCAACAAAAGAAGAACGTGAAGGTCGACAAGGACGCGACGCCGATGCTTGCGGTTCGTGGATTGAGCAAGGAGCACGTGCTCAAGGCCATCGAAGTCGCCAACAGAAGAACGAAGCAAAACGATTTGCAGCTCTCATTGGTCAACGCGCCGGAGATGTTTTGCGTCACTGGCTTGCCAGCAACTCTTCTCCTGTTGAAGCAAGCGTTGGAGCCATTGTTGGCGAAGCCTGACGAAAATCAGACGCGTGTGCCATTCTCGCAACGCAAGCCAACGGGCGCCCTTGTGTTCCTCAACCTGACGTGCCCATTCCACTCGGCGCTGCTTGCGCCTGCGAAGGAGAAGATCCTCGCGGATGCTGCACGTGTGAATGTGAAGCTCACGGGAGCTCAGCTGCAAGTGCCGGTTTACTCCACGACAACGGAGGCGACTAACCTGCAATCATTTGGCGACGCTGACGTCCTTCCTCAGCTGGTCGAAATGCAATTGATTCAGCTGGCGGACTGGGCATCCACGCTGAAGACGATTCGATCCAGCCACTCGGATGCGACTCACGTTTTGGATTTTGGTCCTGATCTCGGTGCGTCTCGTTTGAGCAACACTGCCCTTGAAGGACTCGGCATTGAAGTCGTCGTTGCTACTTCAAAGTACGCAACCTTCGAGTCATCCAGCCGATTCCCTCCCATCTTTGGATTGTCTCAATTCGTGGACAATGTGGCTATCAGCTCCAGCGGTGCCAAATCCTGGGAAGAGAAGTTTGCACCTCGTGTGGACGAAACTGGCAAGCTTGTCAATAAGTTCACTCGCGCGCTCAAGAAGCCACCAGTGATTGTGGCTGGTATGACCCCAACGACGAGTTTAGAGGGCGTCGATCTCGTGGCGGCCATCATGAATGCCGGCTTCTACGGTGAGCTTGCTGCTGGCGGGCTCTCTCGACCGAACGTCTTTGAAGACACGATTACCGAGCTTGTCTCGAAGGTTCAGCCTGGCCACGGCATTGCGATTAACATGCTCTACTTGAACGCGAAGCAGTGGGGATTCCAATTCCCGATGGTTCTCCGATTGCGCAAGAGCGGTGTGCCAATTGAGAGTATCACTATCGGTGCTGGCATCCCAACGAAGGATCGCGCTCTTGAGATCATGGCGGACTTGCAAGCCGCTGGCATCAAGGTTATCGGGTTCAAGCCAGGTTCGGCTGAGGGCATCTACTCGGTGATCGATATCGCGAGCGCTAACCCGTCCATGAACGTGATGCTGCAGTGGACTGGTGGTCGCGCCGGTGGTCACCACAGTTTCGAAGATGTCCACCACCCACTGGTGGCAACCTACGCAGCTATTCGACGAGTTGAGAACATTCTGCTCGTCGTCGGGTCTGGCTTTGGCAATTGGGAAGACTCACATCAGTACATGACCGGTGAGTGGAGTCTTTCCCGTGGCCTGCTAACGAAGATGCCAGTGGATGGTATTCTTCTTGGCTCCCGCGTGATGGTTGCTAAGGAAGCGGCGACTGCGCAAGAAGTAAAGCAACTGCTTGTTGATACCCCTGGCATCGAATCGGAGCTTGAATGGGAACAAAGTTACACTGGTGTTGTCGGAGGAATCGTGACTGTGACTTCCGAGCTCGGCGAGCCGATTCACAAGGTTGCGAACCGATGCAGTTTGCTCTGGAAAGAGTTCGACGACAAGTACTTCTCGAAGCCGCGTGAGGAGTTGGCGCTCGCTGTTCGTCTTGACAAGGACGACATTATTGCCCGCTTGAACGCTGACTTCCAGAAGCCGTACTTTGGCGTGAAGAAGGATGAAGAAAGCGGTGATGTCCGTAGCGCTGACTTGGAGGAGATGACCTACGGTGAAGTGCTGACGCGTTTGATCGACTTGATGTACATCGACATTGAGGGTCGACCACAGCGATGGATCCACGAGAGCTTCCGTGATCGTGTTGCGAAGTTCATGACACGTACTGAGCAACGATTCCGTCGAAAGCGTAACTCGAAGTCATTCGACCAGAGCGAATTGAAGACCAACCCTCGCAACGCGTTGCGGACTTTCATTGAGGCGTACCCGCTTTCGATTTCGACGCTTTTGTCGGTCAGTGACTGCGACTACTTTTTGGACTTGTGCCGCACGGGTGGCAAGCCTGTCAACTTCATCCCGATCATTGATAGTGAACTGCGCACTTGGTTCAAGAAGGATTCGCTTTGGTACTCTGAAGATTTGGACGCTGTTCCTGAGAGAGATGCTCAGCGTGTTTGTATCCTTCAAGGCCCAGTGGCTGTTCGTTACAGCACTGTTGTCAACGAGCCTGTCGCCAGCATTCTTGGCGGCATTGCTGACGGGTTCATCAAGGTGGCGTCTGAATCTGGAGCTCGCTCGGCGACGTCTATCGCCTCTGTGCAAAAGCCAGCTGAAGTCTCTGGATTCCCAGTTGTTGAGAATGATGGATCGTTCAATGTGACGGTTCCAGCGGACGTCAGCGCCTTACCAAGTGCGAGTGACTGGCTCGCTGGTCTCCATTCGTTGACCATTGACAACGAATGGCTCAGCAGCTTGATCTCGTCTGAGTTCGTTGTCGAGTCGAAAAAGTGGATTGCGAACCCAATTCGCGATCTCTTGAAGCCACAACCAAATCAAACCGTTTCGGTTGGAGCTGATGGCCTCAAAGTGGTCGATAAGTCTGTGCTTTTGACTGGACCTGTGATTCAAGTGTTTAAGCAGGATGCCGAGATTGTTGTGCGCGTCAACGAACTTCGCCCACAAATCACGGAGTTGACCGAAGGCGTGGTTGCTTTGGACATGAAGTTCAACTTCGTGCCAGAATCGACGTGGTCGATCCACTCTCAAGACAGTGACTTGACCGAAAAGATCAAGTCGTTCTACGCGAGGTTCTGGGTGGCTGAAGAAGGAAAGGAGGACGAATCTTGCAAGCAGGCTTGCGAGGAAAGCGTTTTCTCCAGCTTCACCAATGAGTTCACTGTCACTGCCGACGATGTTATCAAGTACAAGGCTGCTTTGAACTTGAGCGGCGACGAGGTGGCTGCTCCGGCTGATTTCTCGACCATTGTTTCGTGGAAGTCGCTCATCAAGTCTGTCTTCGCTAAGGAAGTGGAAGGCAACTTGCTGAATCTTGTGCACCTGAAGCACTCGTACAAGCTCTTGACCACGGAAAAAGCCAACCAACTGTTTGCTCCAGGTGACGAGATTGTGAGTGTGGCGAATGTGGCTGGTCTTCGCATCATTGAAAGTGGCAAGATTGTGTCTGGCATCGTGCTCATTTCGAGAAAGACTGTGAGCGACCAAATGGTTGAAGCACTGGAGCCACTTGTCGAGCTTCGCAGTGAGTTTTTGATCCGAGGAAAATTCTCTGATTTCTCGTCTGCGTTCACTGTTGACGACACTGTCGAGTGCATTACGCTGACCCGCAAGGACGATGTCCAGTTGCTGGTGTCCAAGCCATGGTTGACTGTGTTGCCTGATGCGGCTCCTGTCGTCGTTGGTGACATCCTTGAGTTCAAGTTGAACACGAAGAAGCAATATGCCACGATGAACGAGCTTGCGTCGGTTCAAGTCACTGGCGCCGTGTACCGTTTGGAAAGTGGAGCTACTGTGCACATTGGTGACGTTAAGGTCGATAGCAACTCTCTGAACGGCTGCCCCGTTGAGACTTTCTTGCGCCAGATTCAGCCAAAGCCTGCCAACAAGGGTTCGATGCTCCCGGGTGGTGGGTACAACATGCTCAGCACGCCGATTGAGATCCAAGTGCCAGCCAATGCGCTTGCTTACGCCGTTGCCTCTCGTGACTTGAACCCAATTCACAGATCCAACTATGCTGCTATTCTTGCGAGTTTGCCAAAGGGCAAGCCAATCATGCACGGCATGTGGACTGCGACGAAGGTCCGCGCATTGGTGGTTGAACAATTCGGTTCGGGAGTTGACACTAACGTGATGGAGTACGACGTCAACTTCGATGGCATGGTGTACCCTGGTGACAAGTTGTATATGCAAGCCCGCCACATTGGCCAAAACGCCGGCAAGAAGGTGTTGTCTGTCGAGATCGTGAACGAACTCGGAGAACGCGTGGTGAGTGCCCGTGCTGAAGTCAAGCAACCGCCAATGGCCTTTGTCTTCACTGGCCAAGGTTCCGCTGAAGTGAACATGGGTATGGAGCGCTACCAAGAATCCCCAGTTGCTCGTGAAATCTGGAACCGAGGCGATGCTCACTTGCGTGATACGTTCGGTTTCTCTATCCTTGAAATGGTGAGAAAAAACCCGAAGTCTATCACCATCCACTTTGGTGGAAAGCGAGGAAAGAAGATTCGTGAAAATTTCATGAAGTTGACTGTTGAAGACCCAGTGAACGGTGGCACCGCGCCGCTCCTGCCTGAGATTACGCCTCGAACCCAGAGCTTCAGCTTCTCTGCTCCAGAAGGTTTGTTGTTTGCTACGCAGTTCAGTCAGCCAGCGCTCGTCTTGCTTGAGAAGGCGACTTTCTCTGAAATCGAGGCTGCCGAGTTGATCCCAGAAGATGCACTCTTCGCGGGTCACTCTCTTGGGGAGTACGCTGGTTTGAGCTCTTTCGCTGGCGCGCTTGCGGTGGAAGACGTCGCTGAAGTCGTGTTCCTCCGAGGTCTGATCATGCAGAAGGCTGTAAAGCGTGACGAGTCTGGCCGCTCCGATTACGGCATGGTGGCTACCAACCCTTCGCGCATTGGTGACTTCTTCACGGAAGACACCATGTACACTCTTGTGGATCGCATTTCGGAGGTATCTGGTAAGCTCCTTCAGGTGGTGAACTTCAACGTTCAAGACCGTCAGTACGTCGTCGCTGGTGAGAACGTAAACCTCGAAGCTCTTTCGACGAGTCTGTCGATGTTTAAGTCGTTGAAGGCGAGCGCGAATCTTGAGTCTGTTGTGCAAGAAGCGCTTGCTCAGGCGGCTGCGAAGAAGGAGAAGTGCATCCAATCTGGCAAGCCATTTACTCTTGCCAGAGGCCTTGCGACTATCCCGCTTCCAGGTATCGATGTTCCATTCCACTCAAGAGAACTGTTAGGTGGCGTGCCATCGTTCCGTTCACTTTTGCGAACCAAGTTCTCGCCTGACGTCCTTGAGCGTCAGCTTCCGCTGTTGGTCAACCGATACATTCCGAACTTGGTCGCTACTCCGTTCTCGTTGAAGCGCTCGTACTTTGAACAAGTGTACGAAGCGACCAAGAGTCCGTACATCGCTGAGGTTCTTGACCCAATGCAGTGGAATCTGACGACGAAGGCTCAGTTGGTGCATCTCCTTGTCGTGGAGCTGTTGGCGTACCAGTTTGCTTCTCCAGTGCAATGGATCAAGACGCAAGCCCTTCTGTTCTCGTTAAACGGAACTGGTGTCGACCGATTTGTTGAAATCGGACCTGCGCCAACGTTGACCAACATGGCGTTGCGAACTCTCCAGGTTGGAGACTTCCCTGATGCGCCTCGCCAGATCCTTTGGTACAAGCGTGACAGAGAGGTTGTCCACTTCGAAGAGGAGAGCTCCAACCCTTCGGCATCTGAATATGCTCGCGCGTTGGCTGAAGCTGCTGCTGCGCTCGAAGCCCCTGTTGTTGAAGCGGCTGCTGAGCCTGAAGTCACGGTTGTTGCAGTTGCTCCTCCAGCTGCTGTTCACATGCCGGCTCCGGTCGTTCATGCTGCGCCTGCTGCGGTCGAAGATGCTCCTGTTTCTGCTTTGCACATTCTTCGCGTGCTGCTCGCCATTCGATTGAACAAGGAGCTGTCGGAGATCAGCGCCGACACTGACGTCAAGACTCTTTGCGCTGGCAAATCGGCCGTCCAAAATGAGATCCTTGGTGACTTAGAGAAAGAATTCGGCGCCGGTGTTCCTGACGGCGCCGGCGAGATTCCATTGAAAGAATTGGCTTCGAAATTCTCTGGCTACTCTGCGTTGGGCAAGGTGACTACCGGCTTGATTTCGAAGATGATTGCAGGAAAGATGCCTGGTGGGTTCACTATGTCCAGTGTGAAGGAGTACTTGGTGGGCACCAAGGCGCTCGGATCCGGAAGAATCGAAAGTGTGTTGGCGCACTCTCTTCTCCTTGCCCCTCAAGCTCGTTTGAAGAGCGAAGCTGAAGCTCGCAAGTGGCTCGACGCAAGTGTCGACTCCTACGCCTCGTTTGCTGGTGTGTCTTTGGCTGCTCCTGTGATGAATATTCCTCAAGCTGCTTCCGGAATGACCTTCGCTCCTGCGTCGGTCTCGATCCCAACTGTGGCAGACTCGCAGGTTGAAGCCAAGCACGCACTGAAGATCCTCCTCGCTGCAAAGTTTGGAAAGGACCTCAGCGAAATCAGTGACGCTTCGACCATTAAGGAGTTGTCTGCTGGAAAATCGGCCGTCCAAAATGAGATCGTCGGCGACTTGGAAAAAGAATTTGGCTCTGGCCCTGACGATGCTGCTGAGATGAAGATCTCGGACCTTGCGGGCAAGTTCCCAGGATACGCGTCTCCAGGCAAGGTAACGAGTGCTTTGATTGCTAAACTGCTCGCTGCTAAGATGCCAGGTGGCTTTGGTCTGTCTGCTATCAAGGAGTACCTCTCCCGCGAGCGCTGCCTTCCTGCTGGACGCATTGAAAGTGTTCTTCTGCACACTCTGTCCCAAAACCCAAAGCAGCGTTTGGCGGACGAAGGACAAGCCAAGAAGTGGCTCGACGCTGTTACCGATGACTATGCCAAGTTCAGTGGAATCGATATCCCATACCTGTCGAAGCTTGGTATGTCTGCTGGCGCTGTGAGCCAGCAGTCAATGCAGACTGCTGCTTTGCCGACTGACTTCGACAAGAAGCTGAAGGCTATGATCGCGGACCAAGTCGAGGCCTTGAACAATTACTTGGGCACGGAGTCGCTGGACTGGCACCGTCGCGTCGAGACTGAAGTTGAACTTCGCGAACAAATGGAATCGTCTGTTTCCCATTGGGTGTCTGAACATGGCGAAGCGTACGGAAATGGCATTGCTCCAATGTTCGACGCCCGCAAGGAGCGCCAATACGACAGTTTCTGGAACTGGGCCGTGCAAGATGCGATGGAGTTGTACTTCCGAACCATTCTTGCTGCTATGGGCTCGGACAGTGCTGAGAAGCTGCCTGTTAGTGAACGATTGGACGAGCACTTCGATGCTATGAGCCGATGGATCAACAAGAAGGTTGATACGATCACTGAGGAGTCGGCCAGACCTCCTCTTGAATGGTTCAAGCCGTACTTGTGCAACCGCGCTACTCCTGAGTTGCTGAAGTACACTCGATACTTCGTCCAGCGTGCTGAGCACGAAGGCCGAGTTGAGTACTCGCAAGCCATTCAATTGCTTGTTGAGCAAGTGGAAACCTGGCTGCAACTGAACCCTGTGAATGTTCAGATCTTCGAGCCTATGCAACCTCAGCTTCGCATTCTCGAAAGCGGCGAGATGGAGTACTTGGAAGTTCCAAGAACCGGCGTGTCTGATTCGATCGACTACGTC
Source organism: Globisporangium ultimum DAOM BR144 (assembly GCA_000143045.1). Classification (NCBI taxonomy): domain Eukaryota; phylum Oomycota; class Peronosporomycetes; order Pythiales; family Pythiaceae; genus Globisporangium; species Globisporangium ultimum. The sequence goes on along the minus strand of GL376603.1, from coordinate 215,518 downwards.
GATGAGCTTGCTCGTGGTCTTGAATACAACGATGCGAGCCAGACTACTCTGTACGCTGGCGCTGATGCGACGGCTGAAATGGCCAGCGCTGTCGGTTTCGAGACTACGTTGAACGAAGGTGACTCGAGCGACGAAGATGAAAGTGACGACGACGAAGACAGCGACGAAGCTCAGGTCGCTGGTCAAGAACAGCAGAAGGCGCCTGCTCAAGTGAAGCCAGCAGATGGCCCCAAGCTGAATGCTCTTCGTGAGTCCCTTCGCAAGCGTGGCAAGAAGTCGCCAACTAGAAAGTCGTTGGTGGCTCGCTCGTCTCATTTGCGCACTGGTCTGAACGAGAATCTGAAGCAAATTGTGCTGCCGCACATTCACATTCGCAAACCTTCGGACGTTGACCCAACCATTCGACTGTACGATGTCGAATCCACTTGCATGCTGCTTGCGTGCATGCGTGAAATGGCGTCTACTGGTATCTCGTTTGCTGGCAAGGTTGCTCTCGTGACTGGCTGCGGTAAGAACTCGATTGGAGCTGAAGTCGTGAAGGCCCTTTTGGAAGGTGGCGCCACGGTCTTCGTCACCACGAGCAGCTTTAGCAGCAAGACTACTGCTACTTTCCGCTCGATTTATGAGCAGCACGGAAGTCGTGGCAGTCGCTTGGTCATTGTCCCATTCAACCAAGCGTCAAAGAACGATGTTGAGAAGTTGGTTGCCCACATTTACAATGTGCACAAGCTGGATTTGGATTTCGTGGTTCCGTTCGCCGCGCTTTCTGAAGTTGGCCGCACGATCGCTGACATTGATGCTCGTTCGGAGCTTGCCCATCGCATCATGCTGACCAACACCATGCGCCTTCTTGGTGAGATCGTATCTGCAAAGAAATCGCGCGGCATTTCTACCCGCCCAGCTCTTGCGGTCTTGCCATTGTCTCCAAACCACGGCAACTTTGGTGGCGACGGTCTGTACGCCGAGTCCAAGTTGGGAGTTGAGAGTCTGATGAACAAGTGGTACTCGGAAGGCTGGGATGATCAGCTCTCGATTGTCGGCGCTGTCATTGGCTGGACCCGTGGCACAGGACTCATGTCTGGCAACAACATTGTTGCCCAAGGCGTTGAGAAGCTGGGTGTTCGCACTTTCAGCACCACCGAAATGGGCTTCAACCTCAGCGCTTTGTTGCACCCGAACATTGTCGACAAGGCAGCTGAAGCGCCGCTGTGGGCTGACTTGACGGGTGGCATGGCTCAACTCGCTGACCTAAAGAACCAAGTTGACACGATCCGAACCAAGATCACGAGCGAAGCCAAGCTCCAGGCATCGATCTACCAGTCGATTCAGAATGAGAAAAAGCTTCTTGCTCTACCATCGGTTGCCACTGCCGAGCAACAACCAGCGTTCACTCCTCGCGCTGATTTGTCTGGCTACTTCTGCGACGGATTCCCTGGACTTTCGTCTGTCGGTCGCCTCGCTAGTACGCGTGAGCAAACCTTGCTCCGTGATATGCTTGACTTGCGCAAGGTTGTCGTCGTTGCCGGTTACGGTGAAGTTGGACCTTGGGGTAGTGCGAGAACTCGGTGGGAGATGGAGTCGTTTGGCGAATTCTCGCTTGAAGGTTGCATCGAGCTGGCTTGGTTGACTGGTCACATTGTGTACGACAATGGCAACTGGGTGGATGCGAAGACCAAGGAGATTATTCCTGACAGCGAAGTGAAGTCTCGCTACGAAGAAGAAATCATCAAGCACTCTGGTATTCGTATTGTTGAGCCAGACCTCTTCGAAGGCTACGACCCTCACAAGAAGATGATTCTTCACCAGGTCGCGATTGACAAGAAGATGGCTCCTGTCGAGGTCGCTGACCGTGAAGAAGCACTTCAATTCCGCAGTGAGCTCGGCGAAGAGAACGTGGATGTGTTCCAAAACGCCTCTGGCGCCTGGATGATTCGCTTGCGCAAGGGCTCTGTTCTCAGCATTCCTCGTGCTCTGTCGTTTGACCGCTTTGTTGCTGGCCAGATTCCAACTGGTTGGAGCGCTGAACGACTTGGTTTGCCGAAGGACATTGCTGAGTCCGTGGACCCAGTGACGTTGTACACCCTTGCGTCGACGATGGATGCGCTTGTGTCTGCTGGTGTGACGGACCCATACGAGTTCTACCAGTACGTGCACGTGTCGGAAATCGGTAACACCTCTGGCGGTGGTATGGGTGGCATGCGCTCTTTCAAGAGAATCTACCAGGGCCGCCTCCAGGGTAAGAGCGTCGCAAGTGACACTCTCCAAGAGTGTTTCATCAACACTGCGCCAGCGTGGGTGAACATGCTTTTGTTGAGTTCGTCTGGTCCGATCAAGACTCCTGTCGGTGCTTGTGCTACTGCGGCTGAGTCGGTTGATATTGGTGTCGAAACCATCAAGAGCGGCAAGGCTCGTATCGTGATTGTTGGTGGTTACGATGACTTCGGCGAAGAAGGCTCGTACGAGTTTGCTCAGATGAAGGCGACGAGTGACTCTGTGAAGGAAACCGGTATGGGCAGAGATCCTAAGGAAATGTGCCGTCCGTGCTCCACCACCCGTGGGGGCTTCATGGAAAGTCAAGGCGCAGGCATGCAGCTGTTGATGGACGCGCAACTTGCATTGGATATGGGTTGCCCGATCTATGGTATTGTTGCTCTCACCAACACGGCGACCGACAAGAATGGACGTTCTGTGCCAGCGCCTGGTCAAGGTATCTTGACCACCGCTCGTGAGGCTTCGTCTAAGCCTTCTCCGTTGCTGGATGTCGAGTTCCGTCGTCGTCAATTCGATGCCGAAGTCGCCGACGTTGAAACCTGGTTCTCTCGCGAGAAGGCTTTGGTTTCTGAAGACAACGCCGAATCGCATCTTGCGTTCTTGGATGAAATGAAGGCGCGCAAGTTGCAATCTGCTCAAGCCATGTGGGGAGAGGGCTTCTACCTTGGGCGTGCGGACATTGCTCCATTGCGTGGAGCGCTTGGCGTGTGGAACTTGACTGTTGACGACATTGGTGTTGCCAGCTTCCACGGTACTGGCACCAAGGCGAACGACAAGAATGAAAGTGAGGTGACGCAAAAGCAGCTCCAGCATCTTGGCCGCTCGGTCGGTAACCCGTTGCCAATCATTTGCCAGAAGAACATGACTGGACATCCAAAGGGTGCTGCTGCTGCGTGGATGTTCAACGGTCTGCTTCAAGTGCTCAACTCCGGCCTGATTCCAGGCAACCGCAACTTGGACAACACGTGTGAGACGCTCCGCAAGTTTGACTACCTGATGTATCCAAACCGCAGTATTCAAACTGTTGGCATCAAGGCTGCTGTCATGAAGAGTTTCGGCTTCGGTCAAGCGGGTGGTGAGATCTTGTTGGTTCACCCTGACTACTTGCTCTCGACGCTTGCTCAAGGTGACCTCCAAAGCTACACGTCTCGCCGATCCAAGCGATTGACCCGCATGAACACGTACATGCAAAACACCGTCACTGGCAAGCACTCTTTCATCCAGGTGAAGGACTCGGCACCTTACTCTGCATCGCAAGAAAGCAGCGTGTATCTGGACCCAACTTCCCGTGCACAGTACGATCCAGTTGTGAAGTCGTGGCGATTTGGTGGTTCCGATCAAGACAGACGCCCGCGTGCTCCAAAGCGTGCGAAGAAGACGAAGTCGTTTGTAATTTCGTCCACAAGCAAGACTGTCGACGAGGAGTCTGGAAGCGACCCATCGACTTTGGAGTCGGCGTTGAATCAAACCGCATCTGATATCGGTTTGACGGCGAGAAACATTGGAATTGGCGTGGATGTCGAGCCGGTTGCTACGTTTGAGAACTTGCACGGGCGTGAAGACTTCATCCGACGCAACTTCACTGACCAAGAGATGGCTTACTGCTACAGCGCTCCACACCCTGCCGCAAGCTTTGCTGGCCGCTGGGCCGCCAAGGAAGCTGTCATCAAGGCAATCTCCAGCACTTCGCCAAATGAACCAAACGTCTGGAAGGGAGCAGGCGCCCCGCTTCGTGAAATTGAGATCTTCATGACTGCCTCGGGCGCTCCGTCCGTTCTACTGTCTGGATACCCACTGCAGGTCTTCAACCGCATCGGTTTGACCTCGCTCAGTGTGTCCATCAGTCACTCGGGAGACTACGCTGTCTCGCAGGCGGTTGCCAACTTCCAGTCGTAAGCTACATTGAGTAGCTTTGCATAGTTTTTGTATCTGCATGAGCAAAGTCGTAGATATCGTTTGTACACATAAATGCATAATAAATGTATGATTTGCATGACAAACACGAGCGTTCATTACAATTTCTCCCACATTTGACATTAGAGCGCATCAGTGAAGCTTGACACACTGCTCTGTTCCTGAATACTGTGGCAATTCCAGGTTGAATGCTTCGACTAAAGGTCTGTATAATCACAAAACAAGCACGAGCGTCAAACCATCATAAACTCGAACTGATAAGTATTGCCTCCTCGTTTACCTGGGCACAAACCGACCGCCAATGTAGTGCGATTTGTTTGGGCCAGCAAAGTGCTGAGCGCAAAGTTTTGGCGCAGTCAGAGAGATCAGCATCTGGGGCTCTAATCCGACTCCGCTTTCATTTCCTGTCCATGAAAAAAGACATGTTGCCACTCATATAAGCGCCGCTCCTTCCTTTCCTCTCGCTCAAGCAGTCATTTTGTCATGCAATAATACCTTTCTCAACATGCCATCCAGATGGAATATCGATTGACACAATCGGAGTTTGGCACTGCTTCAACGTCGAGATGACATCGTCAAATGGAGCGCGAATGCTTCCTTCAAAGCTGAATCCAAAGATGCCATCAACGATCAAGTCAAAGCGGGCATCCACAGCATCCCTATTTCATGTACACGCAAGCTTTATTAAAATGCTATATCCATCAAAAGGCCAGGGAATGCAACACTTACGCTGTCGCTACTTGGTCCACAAATGGAATATCAAGCTGTTGGCACTGGGTAACCAGACCCTGTTGAGGATTTGCCACGCGCACGATAAGTAAAACATAAAGCGCTTACAGCATCATGCTAGACACGATCAACACATGACTTACCTCAAAGAGAGGTCGCGAAGGTCGCTTCGGATAAAGAAGAGTAGGGGAATAGCCAAAGTGCTGCACGTAAAAACAGCAAGAAGTGAGCGATTGCAAACTTCATTGTGGCAAATTCCAAAAGAGCCTCCTTACCTTCAAATGCCGCGCGGCCACAAGTGCGTCACCACTACGATACCAGCACACGCGTGTATTTATCATATAATGCCATCAACTGGAATGCATGCCTACACCTTCTATAAGCATATCGGTATATCCGTACCCGTTATTGCCTGGTCCCGCCACAAGGAGCACATTCTTGTATTCTCTGGACGCAGACTGGGCGTTTGACGACAATGCAATCGCAGGCGACGGGTACTCTTTCCCAATCGCGCACGCAACGCTCAGTCCAGCGAGCTCCATCAATTGGTCAATTGAGAACCCATACTTGCTCGACATGAGCTCTTCGTCCACCCGCTGAGCATCGCGTTGCCCGAGGTACTACAGTTCCATAGAACGGAAGCACACGTACATGATGAGGATACATACCCGCTCTATAGATCAGTATACAAAAACTGCAAATACCGCGTGCGCTTACCTTCATCGCTCGCAGCGCCTTCCGCATCCACGCCCTTCGCTTCAACACGCGTTGCTTCAAGTACGGCAATGCACGTGCGTGCACTTTGCGTCAAGGTTTCTATCTTGTGGCCCACATCACATAGTTCACTTGTTGACGTGGTCCACATACTCCAATCAATTGTCACTCTTTGTGTATTAAACGTCTTGGTCACGAAGGGAGAGTGTGTTTTAAACAAATTGTATCTTGCTGTGCTCTTCGTTCCTTCCTTCCCCCGCATACTCGCCCGCAAAAGCACGAGCCAAAGCCGAAGCGAGCGCTAACAAGCTACGACGAAGATGTTCCGCAACCAGTACGACACAGATGTGACGGTGTGGAGCCCGCAGGGACACCTGCACCAGATCGACTACGCCATGGAGGCCGTCAAGCAGGGCAGTGCCTGCCTGGGGCTCACGTCCAAGAAGCTCGCCGTGCTCTGCGGCATCAAGCGCCTCAACGTTGATCTCGCCGAGCACCAGAAGAAAGTGTTCAAGATCGACGACCACTTGGGCATCGCCGTCGCCGGCTTGACCGCCGATGGACGCACCCTCGCCAGGTATGATGTGTATATGCGAATTGTGTCTTTGCGTAGGGGGCAGAGGGGAAGGGGGGAGAGGATATACATTGAAGAGGGGGAGTTTCGGAAGGGCTAATGGTATCTTTTGCGTGAACGTTGCAGATTCATGAGAACAGAAAGCTTGAACCACAAGTTTGTGTACGGAAGCCAAATCACGATCGGTCGCTTGGTGTCGGACGTCGCGGACAGTAAGTATCCTGCTTACCTTTATGCCAAGAAGGATGGATATATAAAGGATGCAGATGCTGACTTACCTACCCGACTCCTTTGCTGCTGTTGTGTTTTTTCTCTATAGAGAAGCAAGAATGCACGCAGTCGTACATTCGTCGTCCTTACGGCGTGGGTCTGCTCGTCGCCGGTGCCGACGTAAGTACCAGATGCAGTCATGCAATTTCCTCTAAGATATGTGTGAATTTGACAATAATCGTTTTTGTTTGTGCTGTTGCCCTTGCTTGACTCACAGAAAAAAGGTGTGCATTTGTACCAAACGTGCCCGTCGGGTAACTACTATGAGTACAAGGCGATTGCGATTGGCGCGCGCTCGCAATCCGCACGCACTTACCTGGAAAAGCACTTTGAGAGCTTTGTGAACTGTAAGTTGACAGCAGCCTATGCGTTTCTTTCTTACTGCGAGGCTATACTGAGTTCGTGTTGTTGCATTTGTTTCTAGTGGGCAAGGATGAGCTCATCCAGCATGCGCTGCAGGGCATCCGTGGCTGCCTCCAGGGCGACCAGGAGCTGACTGCTGCCAGCATCACCATCGCTATTGTCGGCGTGGATCAACCATTCAAGATCATTGAAGGCGACGAGTTGCAACCTTACGTACGTGGCTATAGAGCGCAGTCTCGAATTGCATGCGCTTTCTGAAAGGTGTACCTAATTGTTTTGTTTTTTGCATTATGCTTGCATTTGCTTTAGATTGATGCGGTTGAAGTATCGGACGTCAAGGACGAAGACGGCGACACCAAGATGTCCGACTAATTTCACTGCGTGACTGAGAATACCGGTGCTAATTTGTTGCGGATATCACGAGTAAAGGATGTCAGCAGTGAGAAAGAAGGCCATGACAGACAGGAAAAGAGAAAAAGAACAAGGAGAGAGAGAGAGAGAGCAATAACCAAATGAAGAAGGCGTTTGGCCGCAGTGTGTGATGCAAAAGCCCTGGCAGAGAGAAAGAAATCAACATGCGGTTTGTCAAATCTTGCCAATGAAGTGGGATGCAAATGACTAATTTTGGGTCTTATCTTAACCTTTGATCAAGCTCAAATATAGACACAACAAAAACGGCGTATATCGTTTTTAGTCCTAGGAGAAGCTCGATTCTGTGGGTTGCTACTGTGCCGAACTGACCCCATAACAACACATTCAGGAAACGCCATGGAGTCGAAAGGAGCCGACGACCGCTTTTACACACCGAGAAACTCCGCGCGCCACGGGTATTCGAGCACGGGGTCCGAAGACGAGCGCTTTGCTTCATCAAGAGAGAGCGCGCGCTCGATATCATCCGATGACAACGAATACGTGACTCCGCGAGAAAGCCTTGCGTTGCCGACTGAGTCCTACCCAGGCGCGATGAATGAATCCAAACGCTTTCCTGGCGTTTCTGAGATGAAGCACGCACTCCCAGACTATGGCGACCCCAAGTACGAGCTCAAGCTTCAGCGGAGCTCAAGTGCCAAGGAAAACTATTTGGGACTCGCGACTGGCGGCGCCGTATCGGCACGTGCATCGGAACTGCGTGGCGTGCAGTACGTGGAAGCGCCTGCTGCCACCGAGAACGACATCTTCTCGGCAGCGCGACACAACCGTGTGGACTCGGTCACGTACATGCTGGATCAGGGCTTGTTGGTCAACTCCAAGGACGAATTCGGCAACACAATTCTCTCGATCGCGTGCCAAAATGGACTCAAGCGCATGGCCAAGCTCGCACTGCGGCGTGGCGTCAACATCAACAACCAGAATGTGAGTAACATTGCCAACTTGCAGGCCTGAATCTTCGTGCACAGGGCCAAAAGCTTACACTTTGTTTTCCCATTGCGTGCTGCTTAGCTCCGAGGCAACACGGCATTGCACTTTTGCTTCAGCTATGGCTATGGCGACACTCTTGGCGCGTACTTGATCTCGAAAGGCGCCGACACGACCATCGAGAACAAGGACGGGAATGTCTGCTACTACGGCATCGACCAGTTGACATCCGCGAGGAAATAAATAAAGGAGCAGTAGCAGAAGACACGCAGAGAGAGATCCATTGAGGAATGGCACTTGAGACTGCATGAAGGAATGAACCAAGCGATAGACAATTAATTGTTGTTTATTTGCAAAGACCACAGCAATATTGTTTGTTTTGACTGTCAGTTCGCACTTTCTCGCTTTTGTCAAAACGTGATAGGTACCACGTACTTAGTACGAGTGTGATAAGCCTTCAAGATCAGGCTAAGATTAGAACGTCGGGCCACATCGCCACCAACTGTGACAATAGTTGTTCTCTCTAATAAAACGGCGCCACGAGTGAGTGCGAGCGACGCGATTAGTGCAAGAAAGAGAGAGTTTGTCTATTTGTGCGGCGTCATGGGCTGCGACCGCCTGATCCTAGGCACCAACGACGACGAGGAGCGCGAGCAGCAGCAGCACTGGCGGCAGAATTCCGACGATGTGGAGGAGCAAAAGGACGAGCGCGTCAGCGAGGATCGAGACAACCGCGTTACTCCGTCGGCAGCGCATCCGCTTGGCGGGCTGGCGAGCGCACGGCGCGTAGTGAGTGACGATGATGACTACAGTGACGACACGGACATTGAAGAAGGTGGCGTATTTTGCGCGTACACATGGATGCGGTGGAATGCTCGAAAGTGTTCTCGAGAACACTTGTGAATACGTGGGCTGTGTATGTGACGAAGGAAAGACCTAACAGTGTATGCGTTTACGTGTGCATTTTTATGTAGAGATGATGCGCATCGATCCTGGGGATATCGAGTGGCGCCGCCAGCTGCATGTGGGCGACCCTCTTGACGCGCAAAACGTGTTTGGGAACTGGTGTCCAGCGACCATCCTACGGGTACGGAACAGAAATCAATTGCAGATCTTCTTATAGAAAAGTGCTAATGAGTTTGGCTAACTGCGATGTGCTGACTTCAAACTCGTAATTGTAGATGGCGGATGGTGAACTGCGTATTAAATACCTCAACATGAACGACGCGTGGCACCGGTGGCTGCCAAGCGACTCGGGCCAGTTAGCTCAACCCGCGACCAAAGTAAGTTATTGTTTTTATATATGAATTTCTGCTAAACGTGCACCTCGCTGATGTGATTGCGCCTTCAGACCCGGAATGACAGCTCGCCCGTTCGCCTCGCGCAGCAGATTGAAGTGCGCAAGACCGTGCACGGGGTCTGGAAAGAAGCGCATGTCGTGCGCTGTCGCCCGAGCGACATCCTCGTGCGGTATGCTGGGCGGCAACAGCAGTTTGACGAGTGGATCCCGTTCGTGCCGGACACGGTCGTGCCGCTGGGTGAGCACATCCACCACCGCAATTTCTCGATGCAGCGGCAGCTGAGCGTCAACCCCAAAACACACGCGCCATCGCATGTTCCAGGCCCAAAACCCACGGTTTGAGCAGTACCGGAACGCATTGGAAGCGCAGGGACTTCAGATCTACCCCATCGAAGGCGACGGCAACTGCCTCTTCCGATCTGTGAGCCACCAAGTGTATGGTGATGATCGCCACCACGCGGTCGTCCGAGCCATGTGCATGGACTACATGGAGAGCGAGAAGGAATACTTTGAGCCCTACGTTGTCGGCGACATGGAGGCATTTCTGCGTTATTTAAACTACAAGCGGCGTCAGGGAGTGTGGGGAGATGACCCAGAGCTGCAGGCGATGTGTGAGCTCTACGATCGACCCGCGGAAGTGTACGCGTACGACCCCGTCCACGGGTTTCGGAAGCTCCGCACTTTCCATGAGAGTAGCGGACTCTCGCGCAATCGGCCGCCCATCTGGTAAGTTGTCGCATCTCTGTTGAGCTTTTCTTGGTCGGTATGTAACCATTGTGTTTACATTTGTTGTATGCGCCTTTAGCTTGAGTTATTACGGAGGCGGACACTATGACTCCCTTGTTGGGATGAATCACTCAGAGAATTGCATACGCGACCCGCCTGGGGAGTGGGAGCGGCGCCACTTGGAATACTCTCGTCGTATCAACACGCGCGAGCAGGACGATAGCACCTCGGAGGTGGCGCGACAAGTCCAAGCCGAGTCCGACCGAGAAACAACCGAAATGGCCCAGTTGGAGCAAACTCTGCTGGTATGTAAATGTGTTCAAATATTTGTACGAGGTCTGCTTGGCACTTCGGACTAACGCTCAGTCTTCCTTGTAGCTCTCGCGGAATGAGTTTGACGGCATGAACTCGAATCTTGACGAGACGCTGAAACTTTCGTTGGAGGAATATGAAAACAGCAATGCTGCTACTGCCTCAGTTGGCACCTCTGATGCGCAGATTCAAGAGGCCAAGCGCGAGAGTGAAATGACAGCAATCCAAGCCGATCTGATTGCGAAAGCGAAGCAGGCGTCGGAAGAAGAGCTCATGAAGAAAGCCATCGAGGCGTCGCTCGAGACGCTACCCGCTGGTGCCAACGACATGGATTTCGATGACCAGGTTTCGGCTGCGATCAAAGCCTCGCTTGGTCACTTGGGTCACAACAAGAGTGCAGGCGCTGGTGGAGCGACTACAGCTGCAAGTGACTATGATGAACAGCTACGACTTGCGTTAGAGTTGTCCGCACAGGAGTACACAACGACAGCTTCGGATTGGATGTTTAGCCCTGGAGGCGGGGAGCACACCACAGCCAGCGGCGAGAACGACGAAGATGCAGAGCTGCAACGCGCGATCCAAGCGTCGTTGCAGCAATCCTAAACCAGAATAAACGTAGACGACGCGAAGAAAGCCAAAGCACGTACGAGGCAGGCACTCTTTGAATGCCAACACTTTGTTTTTACCTGGTCCGGCTTTGGGTCAAATATCTTACTATTTTTACGGCCTGGCTTAGAATAGAAATAGATCAGCTTTTCTATCTCGGGTCTAATTTGTTCCTCCCAAAGCAAACCGCCACAGCCCGATTGCGAGCCAAAAGCGGCAATGGACAGAGGCGACGGCGGCCGCGACAAGCGCCGCGAGGACTCAAATGAGGCAGCCGCCAGCGGCAGCAATAGCGTAACGAGGAGCGCGAGCACCGCCCCAGCAGCAGCGCTCCCAGGTGCTGATGTGGTCCCCGCGCTCCACGCCACGCGGTCGTCGCGCAGCGGCTCGACGACGATGCACCTTCAGGGCTACCAGTACACGAAGGCGTACGCATCGCAGCGCAAAATCGCGTACCGGTGCAGCCAGTACCGCCGCACGAGCTGCAAGGGCAAGGTCGACTTTTCGTTCAGTGCCAAGGGGTACGTCAACTTCCACCCGCACACCTGCCAGGACGACCACGTCGTGGTCTCGACGACGACGGTGAACGTGGAGAAGGAGATGAAGCGCGCGGTCGACACGCTGGCGATCAACGACACGTCGCTGACGGCGCACGCTGTCTGGGATGCCATCGACGCCCAGTTCTACGCCAGCCGCAGGGGCGATGACGTCGTCACGCAGGGTCTGACGCGGCAACAGGTCATCAGTCGAGTGTATCGGACGCGCAAACTGCACTTTTCCGGTGGTGAAAGCAGTGGCGCGGGTGCTTCGAGCGCAACTGCTGGTGCTGGGACGGGCGCTGCTGCAATGACTACTAGTATGCTTTGCCAATTGGAGATGCCGCCGTTGTCGCGAGTCAAAGACCAACCACAGCTTCACTTTTTCCAGTTCCAGCTGAGCAGGTCCGTGAACTGGAAGCAGTCGCCAGAACGCGTCATTGGGTGGGCGCATCCGGTCCTGATCTACCTGCTCAAGTACCACGGCACGACGCTGTTCATTGACACGACGTTCCGGAGATCGGTGCCGCGTACGTTCAAGCAGTGCCTCGTGCTCATGGTCCACGACCGCGGCTCTGGACTACACGTGCCAGTGTTTTACGTGCTGTGCACGTCCCGCACGGCCGATCTCTACCGAAATGTGCTGCATTTGATCGTGCAGGCGACGGACCGTGCGATCGACCCCGCCGAAATCGTGTGCGATTTCGGATCTGGGCTACATACAGCCGCGAAAGCGAAATTCCCAAGTGCGAAGGTGACTGGGAATTTGTTTTTCTTCAAGCACGCTGTGCGCCGCAGAATGAAGAAACTAGGCATCACCGACCTGGCCGCGTCCGTGGCAATAGAGCCGGGCGTGCTCGATGCGCTCACGGTCATTGACCCCGCCAAAGTCAAGGCGCAGGGCATCGCGTGGGTCAAGCGCGAGATCAAAGCGAGATGCAGCGAGCTCAAGATCGAGTATCAGACGGAAAACTGGAAGATGTTCTGGAAGTACTTTCGGAGAACGTACCTTGGACATGTGCACCCTCCAGCCATGTGGAACGTCCATGGCGTGAGCCCCGACACTGTCGCGAAGACGAACAATCCGATCGAGAAGTTCAGCAAGGAGCTCCAAATCGCGTTCCCAGGCGGACCGTCGTCACGTCCAGACCTCCAGACGTTTGTGACAAGCATCGAGGAGATCTCGCGCCATTATGTAAAGAAACTGGGCGATCCGACTCGACACCGAAGAACCAGCACGTCGAAACGCAGAGAGAGCATCCTGAACCTCCCAGAGCCGCCAGCGCTGGACGACGTGCCTTCCGACAGCGACGACGACGGCGACGACGACGATGTGCGTGATGGTGATGACGGATCGGATGAGTCAGACGGCATTTCCAGCGACGAGGAGGACGACGACAAGAGCGCACGCGACAATTCATCCGAGGGCGAAGGCAGCGACCGTCACCTCGAAACGTAAAGTAACTTGAACTTGAGATCATAAAGCCGATCCCTGTATTCAGTCATATACGTGCGCTTTCCAGACCCAGTGCATTTTGCAACTTTCTGTCAAGTCTGGCATTTGGTCACGACAACCAACAACATCCGACCCAAAGCCTGACCAGTTTGCATAAACTCAGCGATCTGCTCAACTCGATCTCCAGACATTACAATGCAAACTTTCAATGTATGTCTGCACTTTATGGAGTGCTACAAACAGCGGCACAAAAGGAAAAAAACTGCTTTCACAATAGACAAACCACTCATATAAAAAAATACCTTGGTGTGTGTATCTCTTCCCACCTCCCTCCGCTTCATCGTCCTGGTATTTGCGTGTATATATCTATTCATTCTCCGCATACGTTCCTATGACCGTCGCTCTTTCCAGCTCCTGGTTCCCACCCGCCTTCGTCGCTGTCGGCTGGCAAATTACAAGTTGGTGACCACGTACTCGGCGATGCGCTGCTCCATGTAGATGCGGTCTTCTAGTGACCGCGGCGAGTGTCGCTCGCCCGGGAACAGCAGCAGGTCGTAGTGCTTGCGTGCCGTGATCAGCGCACTGATGAGTCGCGCCGTGTGGCGAAAGTGCACGTTCTCATCAATGAGTCCGTGAATCAGCAGCAGCTTCTGGGACGTGAGCATCTGCGGTACGACCTCCATGACCGAACCTTCGCGGTAGCCGTCCGGGTTTAGCTGCGGCGTCGACATGTATCGCTCCGTGTAGCACGAGTCGTAGCCGTCCCAGCTCGTGACGGGCGCACCCGCGATCGCCAGCTTGAACGTCTCGGGGGCCTTCATCAGACTGATCGCTGACATGTACCCACCGTAACTCCAGCCGTAGATGCCGACGCGGCCTGGCAGCGTCACGCCGTCGGTCACGAGCTTGGCGACACCGTCCTGCTGGTCCAGGATCTCGACCGTGCCCATGCGGTGCTTGATCGCGCCTTCGAACGCCGAGCCACGACGGAAGCTGCCGCGGTTGTCAACCTTGAGCACGGCGTAGCCCATATCACGGAAGCGCTGGGCGCGCATGTCGACGGTCATGGCCCACATCCGCGCCACGCGTTGCACGTGAGGTCCACCGTAGACGCTCACGAGCGTCGGGTATGGGCCCGGGCCGTATCGCGCAGCGTCTGGCAAGTACACGGCGCCATAGAGCGTCTCAGCACCGTCGCGAGTCGGGAACGAGATGATCTCTGGTGGTGGCAGCTTGCCCTGCGACACCAAATGGGTCACACGCGACTCGACTTCGTCGTGCAACGCAAACGCCGATTCCTCCATGAATTGGAACAGCGCAGCCTGGGCCAACGTGCATTCGGCGTCGGACGTCGGCACATTGTACACACGCGCCGTTGGCGGTGTCGAGAGGTTGCTGTACACGTCGACGAACGTTCGGCACGCGCTGTCCATGACGATCGAGTGCATGCCCTCGGCGCTCGTGAGACGTACAGGCTTGAGCAAACTCTGGCCCGGATACAGCGACGTCACGTACAAGTGGCGCTCGAGCGGCGAGTCGGCCGTGCCGCTGAAGTACACTTTGCCGCGGCTCAGGTCGATGCCGTCAATCGATTCGACGCACCAGTTGCCGCCCGTGAGCGCGCCAAGCAACTGCGCGCCACTCGCGCCGTGCATGTATTCGTACAGGTACAAGTGCATGAAGCCCGTGCGCTCCGAGCCCCAGATGAAGCGGAACGTCTGCTTGTTCTCGGACTCGATGTTGCGATACAAGTAGTTGGCGTTCACCCACACCGGGTTGCTCTCGTGGATCAGCACGGTCGACTGGCCCGTGACGGTGTCAAAGCGCAGGAACGTCACTTCGGTCTGCAAGCGGTTAAGCTTCTGCACGCCAAGCGATTGGTCGGGGAGCCAGTTGACGCGGCTCACGTAGTAGTCCGTGTCGGCGCCAAAGTCCATCCACACGGGCTTGCCCATCGGCTGCGTCGCCGACGTGCGCACAGAGACGACACCCAGGCGTCGCAGTGGGTTCACACCGCCCGCGAACGGGTATCGGTGGTCTTCCTGGGCCACATCGCCGACCGTGTCGCTTCCAGAGTGCATGATGCGGAACTTCTCGATGTTGCTCTCGTCGATTTCTTCAAACGCGATGTGCGTGCTGTCGGGCGACCACCAGAAGCCGCGGAAACGACTCAGCTCCTCCTGCGTGAGGAAGCACGCGAGGCCGTTCGTCTTGCCGTCGTGGCCGCGCGCGCCCGTCGTGAGCTGCACGGCGATCTGCGAGCCGAGCGGACTCACTTCGCTCGAGATCACGTACACTTCCTTGTCCTGCACGAACGCGATCCATCGGCCGTCGGGCGAGAACTGCGGATCGATGACGCCACCGGCGACCCCCGTCGTGGTTTTGTCAAAGAGCAGACGCAACTCGGCACCGGGCTGCTCCTGGATGTACAAGTCGCCCTGGATCGGGTACAAGATGCGCTTGGAGAGCGGCGCGGGGCTGAACGAGTACGACGTGATGCCGACGCCCATCTGGCGCTGGCGCTCGCGGCGCAGCTTCTCCTCGAGCGACAGGTTCACCTCCGTGTTGCCCTGGTTGGGCGGCGACGCGAGCAGCTCGATGCGCTTCGAGTGCACGTCGAGCGCGTAGAGCTGGCGCGTGAGCTGGTTCTGCTGCGAGTGCAGGAACGCCACGAGCTGCGAGTCAGGGCTGAAGCTCACGTTCACGGGGAAGTTGAGGCCCGGCGCAGGCATCGTCGCAACGTCTTCGAGGGGGATCAGGTCGGGTTGCGCCATGCTGCTGCTGGGTGCGCGATGCGAGGCCGGAGGAGAAGGGGTCTTGGGCCGTCGGTCTGCTGCTGCTGCGTGCGGGGCTCCAAATGGGACAATGAGCGGCTTGAGGCGTGGACGAAAGGCCGACCATATGGGGGAAAGAAGGAGTGAGTGGCTTGCGGGTGGGTTCAAGCGGGCGGCGGGTTTGAAAGGCGCGGGCCAGTTGAAGTTGTTCTGGTTGTAAAAGAAGTAGGAATCGGTGGTAAATCAGGAGAGAGAGTTTAAAACGAGGCGGGTTGATAGGAAGAAAGTATGCAGCTTTTTCAAACAAGGGATAGGATGATAGCAGTTTTAGGATAGCGTTGCTAAATGGCATCAGAATTTCTGTACCATTTTGTTGTGTGTGCAGGATTGGCAATCAAAATGGTGGCATAGAAAGGGAACACTTTTAGAAACTCGATTGAGAAACCGTCCTGGTTTATGTGCAGTAGTACCTCGGGAAAGTCACACAAATTATGCAAGTGTCCTAATTTTAAAAGAGGTCCGAATATAGGACACACTGCACTTCTTGTCCTAACAATTGAGTCTGTCGGTTCATGTCATGTATGAGCTTCATGATGAGTGCAACAAATGAAGAAAATATGCTGCTAGTATCCACATGATACTTTCCAAAGCCAAGTCAACGATCCACCACCTGTAAAC
This sequence comes from Globisporangium ultimum DAOM BR144, assembly GCA_000143045.1. NCBI lineage: Eukaryota > Oomycota > Peronosporomycetes > Pythiales > Pythiaceae > Globisporangium > Globisporangium ultimum. Next base: position 198,939 of record GL376603.1, on the reverse strand, counting down.
AGTAAATGCATGCGCTTCTTTATATGGATTATCTTTCGCGTGTGTTTATTCGGCGCTGGCCTGCGCGCTCGCGTTCGCCTTGGCCTCCAACTGGGCAATGCGCTGCTGGATGCGCTCTTCCTGCAGACGGCGCGCTTCCTCGATGGCCGCCTGGATGCGCGACGAGTTGTTCGACGTGAATGCGCGGCCTGGAGGCGTGCCAGGCGCTTCGTACACCGGCGACGACGGCTGCTTAGCCGCGAAGACCGGACTCAGCGGCGCCTTGACGACTTGGAAGCCATCGTCGTTTTCGTCGCTGTCGCCAGAACTGCCTTCCACGGCGCTCGGTTCATTCGCGCTCTCCTCGTTGTCCGCTTCCTGCGCGTTCTCCTCTTTTTCGACGTACTGCACATCTTCCTCCTCTTCCTCGTACAGAAAATCGCTCTCGTCAAACTCGCGCGAGACTGCTCGCTTGCCGTCGACCACGGCCCCTTCGCCCGACAGCGCGTTGTACTTGCGGTGCAAGCGCGTGAACAAGAGCTTCTCGTTACCCTCGTACTTCTTCACCAACGCGTCCACTTCCTTAATCTTTTCCGGGTTGTGCTTCTCGTAAAACGTGGTCAAACGGTTTCTGTCCACAAACAAATAGAGAAAACATCAGCCATCCAGCGCATATATATTCGTACACACTGCACATATACTAACGCCACCATCACAACATACCTGAAATGGTATCGCTCTTCAGCGTCGCCGCCAAAGAAAATGATCGCAGCGAGCACAGCGTAGCAGATCGACGCGCCGATCATCAGATACTCCTTTTCCGTGGTTTCGTCCAGCCCCAAAAACTCCAGGTAGCGGTCCTTCGAGATGTAGAGCACCCAGCACGCCGACTGGATGAAAATCGCACCGCCCAGATAGAAGAACCACGACACGTACGCCGTCGCGAAGCAGTACGTGAGCATCGTGAGCATGAAGCGCACTACGTGCGCGAGCAGGTCGACATCCCTGCTGCCGAGCAGCTGCAGCGCCTCCTGCGGGTTCCAGTACACGCGCACGACGATCGCGAAGAGCATGACCGTGACCGACTTATTCACGAGACTCGGCGCCATCTTTTTTTCCCTCCAGTGGCGCTTGTTTCTCTTGTGTCAAAGATGGGAAATGAGAGCGAGCTTTTCGAAGATTCACACAGCCGCCCTGTCGTAGCACAAGGGGAGGGGAAGAAGAGGGAGACGCTATTTCGACCAATCAGAGATCTGATATGAAAATACCAGCCAATGAAAAGGACTTTATTTACCAATTAGCGGACAGTTGAGACCGTTTTGTACCCTTTCATGCACACACAAAAGTTGGGGCGGGCGCGATCATGCAAGCATCAGGAGGCATATATATCGTGCGCTTGCCGCTTTGATGGTACATTTGTGTCATTTACCTCCCTCCACCGCACGCTCTCTTCCAACATACGCACATATACACTCACCCGGCCTCACTCTGTCCTTCGCGACGCTTAAATACACGATGCCTCGCTGCGCTTGCTATTTGCTGTTTTTTATGCCGTCCCAATCGGCAGATTACACGGCCAGCACGGCGACCACGGCCGCGACGCATGCCGTGTTGCGTAGACCGGACTTGGGCGCCGAGTCGCTTCGTGTGAGCATACAGTTCTTGATCTCCATGGGCGGCGCGAACTTGAGCACGGCCGGCTGGCGCTCGTCGGCCTTGATCACGGCGTTGTTGACGTCCGCGAGCGACGCACCGATCATGCTCACACCGTTCACGGACTGCAGCACCATGCCTGTCTCCACGCCATGCGCGATTGTCACAACGTCCAGCACCTCGGAGACGACAATGGGCGAGGGCGGCGGCGTGAAGTCCAGCTGACACGGTGACGCCGCGGCCTTGAGTCTGTCCATGACGCTCACGAAATCGAGTCCCACAACGGGTGTGCCGTTCACGCCGATCAGTTCCTGGCCAACCGACACCTCGGACAACGCCCCGTCGGCGCTCTTGACGACGATGCCACCGCCAGCTTTCTCCACGAACGTGATGCCGAGGCGCTGCTCTTTCCGCCACTGGATGCGCGTGGGGCCTGCAGCGTCGACGTACTTGGACTTGGAGCGCTGGAACGTGATGCCAAACTCACCGCCAACGTACTCGTACACCGCGGACCGCGACGGCGCGGAGGAGGTTACAATGTGCGACGCCGCGAGCGAGCGGTCGGTTGCACACGCGCTCTCGGCGCGCGTCTTCTTCTTGATGCTCGAGAAAAAGCCCATGATACGTAGATGCGCGTACGTGTTATATATACTCTCAAGTAAGTATGTATGTGCTGCGTGGGGGTCGGAGCGTCGTCGATATAGAGAGCTGCCGCAAGCGAAGCTCAATGTGTTGTGGATGTCGAACGATGCGCCGCACGCGGCAGGCAGGGACGATGGCACGGACTGACTGGAACGACAACGTTTCCTCTCTATTGAGTAGAACAGACTCAAATAACCTTTATAATAAAATATTATGAATTGACGCAATCTGTATTTAATGGGCTGGAAGAAAACTTGCAAAAGAAATATATTGTGCGAATTGATATCCAGAACCACACTTTGGTGGAGCGGCGAGCCTCTACCCACACCACTTTTACATCCGGAGACCAGCTGGGGAGCTGCACCCGCGACCAACAAACGACGCGTCCAGTACTGTGTAAACAGCCGCTTATTATTGTATTGTATACAACAATACCAGGATTACGAGGCAACCTATTGCAATGCAAGGCAACAGCAACAAGCGCGCGATGCTGCTCTGTCGGCAGGCATTTTAGCATGATTCCAAGGCTCAACGATGGAAGAAACGTGCTCCCTCTCTTTTTCCACTGGTCGTTCGTTGCTCCAGCCACTAATTATTGCCGCAGACCGCGGAATTACGCACACGCGGTAACTCCCCAAGTGCAAGTTGTGCGAAAAAAAGGTGGTAAACTACAAACTCTTGCCAGATTACAGAGACTGTAGGGATTGTATACAGTATCTACTCAGGTATACGTAGTATACATCATACCGGTTTGATACCGGTATACACATAAAAAAGCGAAAACTCAGCTTTTAGCTTTTCTGATTCTGGCACCCTTCCCAGTTTCCACGCGCAAATGTGGAACCGGGAAGGAAGACGAGTGGAATGGGAGAATATTGGTTTGCACATCAATCGCTTTTCTGCTCCTGTTCATTGGTGAGCTGCTCCGACCAGATGCTGCTGTACGGTAGCACCACCACACTGGCGCATCCATGGGATTGATGCGTATTGCGCGCGCCATTGGTCTTTTGCTCTGACTACCGATGGATTCTCTACGGATGGCGTATATTCCCAGTATAATGGCCAAATGAGAATCTTGCCACCAGGCCATGCGTTTCGTTCAGTCCCGAACGCTTGCCATTCTGGTGTCCACCGACGGATGGATTTCCAACGGATCCATCAGCAGTGGCTGCGGCGCTCACTCGCTCTCGCAGAAATGTGGTGAGGATGTACAATTGCACTCCCTCCTCCCCCTACCATTCGCATTCGGGATGCTGCTTTACCATCATTCCATGCCGTCATTTACCATCATTCCAATCCGCTACCTGCCATTTTTTTGTTTTTTTCTTCCCAAGACCAAACGTACGCACACAGTAAGCAGCTACGCTGCAGGTCGCCACAACTCAACTTGCTCACACAGATAACAGATAACAGACAACAGGAGGAGACACTATGGGCAACGTTGCCAGTTGGCTCGCACAGTGCATCTACCCGGACGAGCAGGTGCTCTGGCAGGCGGCGCGGTCCGGAGACGCGCACACGCTGCGCGCGGCGATCGCGAAGCTCACGCCCGAGACGCGAAAGTACATGGAGTGGCAGGAACCGTGCTCGGGGCGGGCCGCGCTCGCTGAGGCCGCGCTGCGCGGACACTGCGACTGCGTAGCGCTGCTGGTCGGCGCTGGTGCGAACTGCAACGCGAAGGACTACCGCGGCAACACGCCGCTCCACTTGGCGTGCAAGCGTGGCAAGGACGACGTCGTGCAGTACCTGCTCCAAGTGCCCAACGTGTTCCCGTTCGAGACGAATCTGGACACGCTCACGCCGCTCGATCTTGTGCGCAAGAAGATCTTGAAGCACGAGTCGTGCTCGCTGTCGTTCGAGCGCTGCCTCGAAGAACTGGAAAAGGTAGGCTAACATGCATCCCAATATGCTGTTTGGTGATACCACTGACATCTAAACTCTTGGTGTCTTGTTGCTGTAGAAATTTTGTGTCTATAGTGGATGGCTCTACGAAGAGCGCGGCAATATGTTGTCGATGGTATCGGGCATCTCGTCGCTTGGCTCCTGGAAGAGAAGGTTTTGCATCGTGCTCGAACGCGGCGCGCCAGATATCTTGGAGCTCGCGCTGTTCTCGATGAAACCCTGTGGTATGCGGCCCGTGTGCCCGTCGTCCGTTATCCTGTACCAAGTCGGCGCCGGCATGGCGGAAACAACAGACACAAAGTGGTTCAACCGCAAGGACTTCGCGTTTTCGATCCGAGGCAATCGGAAGGAAAATTGTCATTACGACTCGACGATCGTGATGGAGCCGCTCCAGTTTGCGGCCGTGGATCAGGCCGGGTACGACGCGTGGAAATGCTTCTTTGAGCACCAGCGACAGTCACTACATGCTCGGGCAACCAGTCTGTACGGCCAACCGGTCGTGATGCTTAATCGACCACCCCATGCATTACAGCAAGGGCACAGAACTGCCTCGGTGGTAGCGCTGCCAACGGCAGAGCAGTATCAGTATCAGGTTCCGTCGGCCCAACGAGCAGCGACTTACGACCGAAGTGAGTCCAAGCCAGCAACGGCGGCACCTCTCTCCAGCTACCCCGCATTCGCTGCAGTGACGTCACAAGAACAGGAAGAGGCAGATCTTCGCCGAGCGATCTGGTTGTCGCTGCAAACGACAGGGAACTGTCCCTCAGATCCGCTGGAACCTGCGGCTTCTCCTGCTCTCCCTGTATCTGCTCCGGACTGGGACGATGGTGACGACTCGGCCTCACTGCATTCTGCTTCGGCTTCAGACGGTGCGTCTTCACCTGCTGCTGCTCCTGCCGCCGATGCTGCGCCCACATCGCCGCTCGTGAATTTCGGCCGCGCACCGAGCTATTCGTCAATTGGCGAGTGCATCGTCTGCTTTGACGGCCCCCAGGCTGCCGTCTGCGTGCCCTGTGGCCACAACGCGGTGTGCATGAGCTGCGCAGAGGAGATCCTCGAGACGTCGTGCGAATGCCCTGTGTGCCGCACGCCGATTCGAGAACTCATCAAGCTGTATCGAGTTTAAACGAGCCTAATAGTTGAGATCCCTCCGCTCCACCGTGAGATGACTCTGTTCCAATGTGGAAACCATATCTGTACGAAATAATAGAAAGCGAGTAGAGTATGCATTCGCAATGGCAAAGGAGCGACCAAAATCCAAATGCAACGGACGCGATAAACAGAGAGAACGTCGATAACTTATGTAAGGAAAAAAATAAAAAAAACACTAGGCAATTTCGATGCAACGTGAAGACGATCTCAGCCTACGATGAGCGACCAATATCGCTGCGGCCGATTGGTTATAAGCCCCCATGCTCAGCTGCGGTAGATTCTGATCACTTCACGCACTTGGACGCGGCACACGGGACAGAGTCGAGTCGTGTCCATGAGCTCTCCTGCGCAGTTCATGCAGATTGCATTGTGGCCGCACGGGATGCACACTGCGGACTGCGGTCCGTCAAAGCAGATCACGCATTCGCCTGCGTCTTTGCCCATTTCCTCGTTTTCGGCTCTTCTGCTCGCAGTTGAAGTGCTCGCGCGTGCTGCTGTTGTGGCCAGTGGCGATCCGATCTGCAGCGGTTGCACGATCTCCACGCCATCGGGTGCCAGTGTAGCTTGCGGCGAGCCATAAGTGCCCAGGAAGCTCGCGGTGAGCGGTGGAGCCGACGGTGTTGGGATCGGCACGGTGGCAGGCATCGAGCTACGCCGCCGCGCTTCCTCTACTGACAAGTGTATCGCTCGTTCCATGTCGCGTTGCTCCTGCAGCAGCGCATCCTCGGACGACAAAGCGTAAGGAACTCCTTGACCGCCAACTGGGCCAAACGCCTGCGAGATCTGGTGGACAGGACCCAGCTAAGCAGACATGTACACGCAAATAGCATCACATCCATCAGTCGCATATTAATATTCCAGAATATCTATCGATACTGAGATATGCACACACCCGCAGACTTCCAAAAAACGTTTTCCACGCGACGAGCTCTTGCTGGGTCGTCGCGGCAAAGTCATACGCTTGAGGCGCTGAGACGCGATTGATACCCGACTTCGAGTACGCATTCAGCGCGAACCGGAACTCTTTCCGACCGAACCACGTCACATCCTCGCTCTCTTGGACGCCGTCCGTCGCGCGATACACGAGCTCATAACTACACAAACACAAAGAAGGGAGGCTTGCATTAGGTCCGATAAGGCCCCTAGTAGCAAACACACATGAGGTACTGCAGTTTACCTTGGGCATTGCGGGCGCCTCTCGCCAGGCTTCATTGAGAAAAGGTCAATCTCTACGACGCCGCGCTCGGCCGTGCGCAGGATCATGCAGTATCTTCATGGCAAGCAACCAAGCAAACAATGCACAACATGAGAGCAAAGTCGCATCTACAGGCACTATTCTAATGACGGCATTCGTGTCCAACGAACCTCTTTTTCCACGAGTTAAGTCCTGCAATGCCCGATGCCATGGACAGCAAGTTGTCTGCGCGCTGGTAGAGCCACCCCGAGTAGATGCAGAGTTTCTATAACGCGAGAGACGCGCATATATTGGTCAGCAGCGAGCCATTACTGGGATGCATCATAGCAAGCTCACCTTTTCGATCATCTCAATGCACTGGATGAACTTTTGGCCGTGGCTCTCGGAGCTCTTGTACTCCTGGCGCGCAATGTCGAGCGCGGTCTGCATCTTGGTGGTGGTCTTGGCGAGCACGTCGACACGCGCGGTCTCGAGCAGCGCGTGCACGACGTCGCTCTTGCCGTTCTTGGTCGCGATGTGGAGTGGCGCATTGCCGTGTACGTCGCGCGCGTTGGCGTCGGCGCCGTGCTCGAGCAGCAGACGCACGCACGGCAGGTGGCCCTGCGCGCAGGCGTTGGCCAGCGGTGAGTAGCCGTAGAGCGGATCGCGCCACTCGAGGTAGACGCGCGTGGCGGGCGTGAGGCGCGCCAGCGCCTGGCGCAGCACGTCGTAGTCGCCGCTCTTGGCCGCCACCCACAGCACCTGCTCCTCGGGGCACAGCGTCTGCGCGAGCCAACTCGTCGCGTTCCCCATCTTTTGGCTTCTTCCTAGCAGTATTTATTGCGAATGCATGTGCGGCGGCGTTATAGGCGTGCTTGTTTTTTGTACCGTTGGACGAAAAAGAACCGCGTACCGTGCGCTCTCTTTAGTTGCATATTCATGAAATGGAGAGACATAACAACCATATTGGATGCTCTGTTACAAATGTATAAAAGACGTACTGTGTATGCTGTATAATTGCATATTACTGAGGTGTCGCATACTGCCCAAGAACGTTTTTGCTTCTTTTTGTTCGTTCTCCCCTTTGGACACACCGCATATTGTAGAATAGAGAAACGCGAACACTATGAGCAGGAACATGGCGTCTGCGCCTATTGCGGCTGCTGCCGTGCCAACGGGGAGCGCGGAGAAGAAGAAGCGCATCGTGCTGCGTCGGTACGTGGCGCAGGAGGAGAAGGAGAAGGAGCTGCAGCTCAAGCAGCAGCGCAAGTTGCTGCTCGCGGCGGCTGCCGCCAAGCCATTTGCCCAGGAGCAGCAGGAAGAAGCGTCCTTGGCATCACCACAGCAGCAGCAGCCTACGAATGTACCGGAGAGTGCCGAGAAGCGCAAGCGCGGCGGCGGTGAGCGCCTGAACGACGCGCAGCGGCTCGAGATCATCCGCCTGCGTCGCCAGGACAACCCGCCGTCGCTGCGTAGCCTCGCGCGCGAGTTCCGTGTGACGGAGAAGTCGATCCGCAACGTCATGCAGTCGGCGGCCGAGATCGAGAAGCGCAACGAGAACGTCGACGTGAAGCAGCAGACGCAGACGTTTCGCCACGCGGCGCCACGGCATCCTGAGCTCGAGGAGAAGGTGTTTGAGTGGATCTGCTCGCTCAAGAAAGTGCAGATCAACCCGACGCCGTCGGCGATCATCGAGAAGGCCAAGGTCATTGCAGCGGGTCTGGGTATTGCCGATGCCGAGTTCAAAGGCTCGGCCGGCTGGTTTGAGCGCTTCCGGAGGAGGAGACGGCTGAGCGACATGCGCATGAGCGTCGGTGGCGACGATGGCGCTGGGGACAACGACGACGACGAAGAGAACCGTGATGGCGACGAGGAGCAGCAACAGTCTAATGATGTGTCTGGCAATAGTGCCGCCAGTACAAAGAGACGAAACGAGCACTCTGTGGCGCTTGCTGGCAGCAGCAATGAAAGCGTCGTCGGTGCGGTCGGCGTGTACGATCTCCTGCATCGTCTGGTCGAGTTTGAAAACAACCTGCGGCTCTTCCAGCGCGCGAACCCGTTGGAGCACGACCGCGCCGAGCAGTGTCTCGCGAACGCCAGTGTAATTCGTCACGATCTGCTTGCGATGCATGCGAATATGCAGGTGCGGACACTGCGAGCGAACAACGGGGCGTCCCCACAGACGACCAAGTCGACGCGGCATCACGAACTGCAAGCGCTGATTTGAGAGGTTACGTTCAAGAGTGTGCCGCTGTGTACGTGGATATGAAGAACGCAAGTCCGATCGATTAGATATCAAGACGATATTCTTCGGTTTGCTTGAGCGCGCACACTTACAGCATCCTGGGCCGCCGTGACGAGCGCAAAGTTGGATTGCGCCGTTGTCGAAGCTCGTTAGAAGACGAACTCTGTACTTGTACCTCAGCTATGTGTGGTCTATTTGTCAATCAACTTTTTGCCGGTCTGCGATTCACTCGAAACAACGTACTCTGTCTTTAAACGACTATTGTGCTACGAGGAATCTACATCATTGGAGTCCTTCCATGTGTGTGTACAGTTATCGTAGTGGAAATGCGCTTCGTGCAAAAGACTCGACGAAGTCGGAGCGCCGTGGCAAATCGTTGAGCACATACGCCGACACATTGGTACCCAATGGCGCTCCGGTGTGCGATATAAACTCGCCATCCAAGTAGGCGACACGCAGGCCAGTGCGCCAGAGTTCACACGCGAACAGCGTCTCGAATCGGTCGCTAACTTCGTCGAAGATGGGGCGTTGTCTCGGTCGGTCGATGGTATCATCCCACTCCATCGCCTCCAAGATCGCGCCAAGGTCCCAAAGCCCTGGATTCAACGAGAAGCCCGGCCAGAACGCAAACGAGAGTGCGGGGTCGCTCGCAGCGAACTCATGGACAAAGTACCGGATCGAGCCAAGCTGTCGAGACCAACCACCCTCGTAGTTCTTTAGCAAGACCTGCGCAAGCGGTTCATATTCGCGACGGCTATTGTCACGAAGTACCGTTAGCGCATCGTCCAAGAACGTGGAAGACGATGAGGTATCATTCCCCTCACGGGTTGTATAATTCACAAACTCCCAGTCATCCTCGAGATAAAACACAAACTGGCTTTGCACGCGTCCGATCGCCAGGTTGAGCGATTTCGCGTAGCCGCGCTGGTCGGGGGTCTTGTAGAGAAACTCGACACTTTGAGGCAAATGCGCTTTCATGGTGTCACGATCGGCTGACGACGAGTTGTCGTCCACGATGAGCAAGTGGCAAAACCACTTGGACCAGTCAGACTCCAGTACGATCCCAAGCGCGCGTTGAAGTGACGCGATGGTGCGAAGAAACAGCGAAAGCTGCTTGCACGTGGTCATCACCAGTGTCACACATTCACGCCTCGCATTGCGTTGCGCATCGTGGTTTGACGCATCCAAGACGCGAAGCGGAAACGATCGCGCGGCAATCCACGCTGGCGAGCTGTACTCTGGTAGAAGCTGCTGAAGTTGACCCGCTGCCGCTTCAATGACTTGAGGTATCTGCCACACAGAGTGGATCGTCTCGTCCATCTTCGATCGATGCTTCTCCAAATGCATTAGCAACGCAACGTGGAGGTCGTCGCCGTATCGAATCTCGACCGGAACGTACACGTTGGCAGTAACGGAGACGTTGACGGTCATGACCACCGGTTGTGATTGCCGGTTCTTTGCGTTCCACATTATCTTGGCGACGAAATTCTGCTGTAGAGAGTCCAGTGGTGGCTCGAACCGCTCTGCCAGCTCTTCGCTGACCTCAAATGGATCATCTTCTTCGCTCGGCAACGTCAGCGTGATCCTAACGAGGTGATTATCATGATCGACAACCCCAAACAGGAACACATTCAACTCGAAGAAAGGTTCGTTGACTAGAATCAAAGGCAGCGCATGTGGGCATTCGCTTGTCGCTCGCGCGGCGTGGCCAGATGCTCGTTCCTGTGGTGGCTTTGCTGCTAGAATTGAGATCAGGAAAGTCTCCCATTCTCGGATCACGACCGCATTCTCGTACAACTTGTGATTATGCTTCAAGATCAGTTCACGAGCCTGGGTACGAAGTTTTTCATCCTGTGCAAGTAGTACTGTGATCTCCACAAACTCATCCTCAGAGTACGCGATCAAGTCAGCGACGCCCATGACGTTGTACATTGCTTCCGTGAGCTGCAAGATCGTCGTCCGCGGCGCGAGCATCACGATCGGAGTTCCAACAGCGAAAATCTCGAAGCTGCTTCTTCCGCCACCTACGGGGAACGGGTCCAACACAAGGTCAGCCATCGCACACACGTCCAAGAATTCAGTCGCGTTGAGGCGGCGAAGGAAGTACACGCGCTTGTACACCTGCGGTGATAATGTGCGCCGCCACCTCTCGCGGATCACATCCGCGAGCCACGGCATGAACCCAATGGGTACGGCAAGAAAGCTCGTCTCTGGGACACTAGCTAGTACCCTTTCGATGAGACGGTCAAAGTCCGGGTGCAACTTGTACAGCGTCTGCGGTACCAATATCATGACTGGCAGTACGTCCTTCGGTGGCAAACCAAGCGACTCGCGGAGTAGTGCATGAAACGGCGGTGCGAGCTGGTCCTGCGAGGCGAGCGGGTCGAAGAAGTACGTCGTAAGGTGGTCCATTTCGTAGACGCACTCGGTGTATTTGGACTGCTGCTCAGTGACATCACCCTGACTTTTGTTCGTGAACAACTTCTCGGCTCGGTCGTCATGGAAGCGCTTGGACGAGACGAAGTAGTCAACAGAGTCGATGCCGCTCGTGACAGCATGACCCCAGAACATCGCAGTCCGCAGCGCCAGACGCGAGAACGCGAGGAAGTATGTCCTGATGTGCATACCTATCTCCGTGAACACGAGCACGTCCAGCTCCAAGTCGGAGATCTGTCGCTGCGCTTGGTCGAGCTCTTGTCTCAGAAACACCACGCTGTCGGCGCTCCGCAGCACCAACTCCGTCAGGTCGTCTCGCTCGTCGTTGTCGTAGATGATCACGATTACCTCGAATGCATCACGAGGAAGTTTGGTGATGACACCCTGCGTCAAGAGCCCTACGGAGTGCTGCCGCATCAACCCCGAGTGGAAACCCACGCGTATGCGTCGATTGACGTGCACAGTGTCATTCGAGTACTTGGTGTATCGCTTGGCAATGCGTCGCGATTTACGGTTCATGCGACTGGATGACGGTGATGGAAATGTGAACTGGTACGTTTTGTTTCGATCATGGAGTACGTGTGGTGCAGTGAAGGATAGTGTTGGAGCGCCCTTCCTGTAAACTCGCGCCAATTGCGAGCGGATGCCCACGTCGTTGAATCCCTGGTACACAGCGTAGTACCCCATGGAGCCAACGCTGACGCTGTTAACCGGATCTGGCAAAACTAGAGGCGCGCTTGATTCATTCAGCAGCGCTTCCAGAGAAGATATGTACTGCAAACGCGCTTCAGCAATCTCATCCACAGACTGGTACACAAGTGGCAGTCTTGCGTTCGCGAGCCGTAGCTGGGCGCAGTTATAGGCTATGATAGCTTCGTAGTGCGAAGGATTTTCTGCAAGAGCAGCCTCGGCTATCGCGAACGTGCGCTGTAAGAACTGCAACGCCTCGTTCATATCCCCATTGACGGCGTAGTAGATTGCGATACTGTTGAGCGTCTCGGGTTCGTTCGGATTGAGCTGGTAAGCGTGCTTGAAATGCTCCAAGGCTTCGTCCTCCCTGCCAAGTGCATGCAGGATATTGCCCATGTTGTGCAACAAGTGCGATCGGTTTGGGTCTAGTCTTAGCGCCTGCTCGTTGATGCGCAAGGCTGCCTCCATCTCCCCCATGCTGATGAGCGCGAGTGCCAAGTTGCCTAGTGGGTGTACAGCCGTCGGGTCAGCTGCTGCTGCACGTTCAAAAAATGAAATGGAAGCTTCGAGTTCATGGAGGTCCATCAACAGCATCCCAATCGTGTTGAGCACGTGGAACCGGTTTTGCAGGACCAGATTGGTCGTGTTGTCGGTAACACCGTCGTTCCAGAGCAAATCGGCGTTTAATGCGCGCTCGTAGTGGCGAATTGCCTGCTGCTTGAGCTCATTCACGCTTTGTTGTTCAGTATTCGAATGCGTTTGCCGCAGTAATTCCGCGTACTGAAGGTTGAGCCAGTACTCTTGATCGAGTGGCAGCGCGTGGCTCAGACTCGCCGCGACGTCGAATGCCTCGCGAAAGTACCGAAATGCGAGGTCGATGTGCCCCAGTTCTCTGTGTGCTTGTCCAAGAAAATAGAGGTGCGGCACCGTGTGCGATAGTTCCACAGCTCGCTGTGCTAATTCAATCGCTTCTGCTGGTTGGTCCTGGAATTTGCGCGTATTTCACACGAAAAGATACATGCAATCAGTGATTCGAGATATGGATGCGGTAGGCATTAAGCAGCAAGAGACCAGCAGCTCCATGGTGCTGTAAAGCACACTTACTTGCGTGTACAACCGAAGCGCTTCCTTGAACAGCGCTTCTGCACCAGTTGCAGAAACCTCACTTGGACCAGCAGCGTTGATGGCAACCTCGCGATGGGCGGGCTCATGGCGTTTGTTATCGTCGCGAGCAAGCGACCGCGTCTCCGCGTCTAGCGTCGGCGCGCCGTCCAAAGACCATGCATGAGGGGTCAGCACTAGTAGCAGCAGCAGCAACAACAACAACCGCGCATGCATCTGAGCCCGTCCCTCGTGCAGCATCTTGCGTTGCTTGCACTGCGATTCCGACTGGAAAGCGGTGCGATCTTTCGATCTTTTGACAAGCATGGGATCAGATCGGAATGTGTGTCAATCTGATTCGAATGCCATGTCTGACTCGTGCAACCTGAGTCCACCCACTCGCTGCCCCCATTAGCATTGCTCGCATGGCCCGCAACAACGACTCTCGAGCTCCGTCTTCCTCGCTCTTGACGTCTGCGATGGCGTCACTGGACGCGCCGATCCCGCTGCTGCTCATCAGCGCCTTCCTGACGCTCCAGGAGCTCTGTCAGGTGCGCGCCGTGAGCCGCTCGTGCTTCACGGTGCTGCCAAACCACACGCACACGCTCGTGGGTACAAACCTGCGCGACCACAAAAGCGTTGTGCTCGCGACCAATTACTTCCCACGCGTGACGACGTTGGTGCTGCAGGACTGCAAGCTCAGTGACGGTGAATTGACGCTTGCAATCGAGTGCATCGGCAGCCAGTGGAGTCAGTTGCAAGCGGTGAAGCTGTCGCGGGTGCAGAATCTCAAAGACCACCATGTGCGCCAACTGGCGGAAACGTGCTCGGCGCTGGAGATGCTGACGGTATCACAGTGCTACCAAGTCCAGAAACCGCTCGTTGTGGCGCTGAAACTGCGATATATTGAATTCCATGGTTGCTTTTTCTCGCGGTTTGCAATGGGGACGCGGCTGCCAGCGCTCCAAGAGCTTCGGATGCTCTCCCGAGTGCTCACAACGCTGAATGTGCACAAATTGATCAAAGAAATACTCGTGAAGGAAGCCCCGCTGCTTGAAACCCTCTGCCTCGCAAACTGTGGCGAGATTGAGCAAGTGCTGATCGACCCAATGGAACTACCAAAGCTGAGGACGCTGGATCTGTCCAACTGTCACGCACTGACTCGTGTGCACGTGTCCTCACCGTCGCTCACTACGCTCCATCTCTCGTTCTGCTTACATCTTGAGCACCTGATTCTGGATCTCCAGAGCGTGAGAATCGTGGATTTGTCGTTCTTGCAGTCGCTGACGCATTTGTATCTGCGTTCCGACTCGCTCAAGGCACTAAACTTGACCGGCTGCAATCAACTCGAGCGCGCGAATCTTCAAGTGATGTGTCCGGCGCTGAAAATCGTGCTGTTGCAAGGAACGAACCTCAGTTTGGGGGATGGCTCTAACTTCAGTAATGGAGCTTAAGTGTCTGTCGAGTTTTTGGAAATAATGTTTACACCGACCAGAAGCTCTTTACAAACATTGAAGTCGCCCATATAGGCAACTTGGCGTCACTGCTATCCTGCGCAATCGGTTAGTTCCAGATACGATGGCGCTGCCGAGCCAAAATCGGGTGAGGTGCTTCGTCGTTAGCGGGGCTGCCATCGTCCACTACAATGTCGCTGTTCGCTTTGGCATCTCGTCGTCGCTTATGCCGTGACCGATCGCTGTCCGAATCACTGCTGTAATCCGAAAGTAAAGATGGCAAACTACTCGACCGTTTTCTCCTGTGGTGGCTCTTCTTCGCTTTCTTCTTTTTCTTCTTTGAGGACTTCTTGTCCTTGTCACGGTGACTTTTCTTGCCGCTTGTCTTGTTTTTCTTTGCGGACTTTTTCCGTCGCTTCTTTTTGCTGTCATCCTCCTCATCGTCGATACTGCTGCTGCTATACCGATCGCTACCAGAGTCCCGTGATGCTTCTCGTTTCCGCCGACGCTCTCGATCTCGCTTCTTCTGGTACTCCTCGTCTTCTAAGAGCTTGCGAAGCCGATCTTTCTCCAAATTAGTCCTCGATACAGAAACAGACGATGAAGAGGAGCGCACTCGATGGGTCCCATCGTCACGGTCTGGCTGAATTGTGCCGATGCCCGCATTCACCTGTTCATTGTCGCGCAAGTCTACTCGGTCCTTTGAATAGCTTCTACGTTTCAGAGGCTTCATGGAACTACTGGGGATGTCAACGTGGCGCGAGTGCCTCAGTTTCCCCCGTGCTCGAGACAGCTCAGCATCCAGATCTGGAAACTGCGGGTTCAATTTGCGCACCGCGTCGAAATCCCGAATTGCGTCCGAGTATTGCTGCACCGCAGCGAGCGCTTTTCCCCTGGCAAACATAGCCGCAATGTGCTCTTCTTCGAGCTTCAGACAGGTTGAGAACTCTGCAAGCGCGTCCTTGACTCGACCCTTGGTGACCAGCTCTTGCCCATGCACGAACCGCTCATTCGCCCAGCATTGCTTTTGCGCTCTTCCAAGGGAGATGTACGAACGTGGATCCTCTTCTGTCATCACCCTGGGGACGGACTCGCTATCCTCATCAAGCATATCAGTAGCGAACGACTGAAACTCTGTAGCTGCTGCTAAGGCTGTAGTTCGAGGCGCCATTCCGTGGCTTCGCAGCGTCACTTGCGTGTAGCGCAGGTCGTGAAATACCGACGATCTCGCAATCTTGGCGTTCGCTGAGTCTTCATTCTCGTCCACAAGATGGAACGCAACGGAAGAATCACTTGGTGTGGCCAATGTTGTCTTCAGAAATCGCAGGTCAAAACCGTAGAGGGAGTCGAGTTCCTGCAGCGGGCGGCATTCTGACCATTGGAACGCTGGACTCTCATCAACACGACATGTCGCGGTCCCACCCAATGCATTGTTGCTCGTCTCGCAATGCTGTGGCGCATTTACCACACGCGCAGTCACGTCTTCGTGACCAATTCGATCGTTTGGGGCGTCTTCACAGTGCACGATGAAGCGCAAGGACAGCGCTGCGGGGATGGCCACGGCGACCAGGTCCTGTTCGGGTGCCCCGGCTCGGCAGAACTGGGACACGAGAAGCTCCTCCTGGTTCAGCAGCTTGCCCTTGACGACGAGTTCCCCCGCGTACCGGCGGAAAACCATCAGCAGAATGCGTCTCCACACGGCCGCCGACGATGCGCTGAGTGACAGTGATGAGGAGGTCTCTGCCGGGATCTTCCTGCTACGCAAACTCGGCTCTAGCGAGCAGCTGTCGGTACCCTCGTCTGCGACTTCAGCTGACGCATCCAGGAGGCTATGGTGCTGCGCGTGGATGCGCGCGAGCGGCGCCTGCAGCCGCGTGCGCAGGTGCGTCACGAGCGCCGCCACTTCGCCCATTCGATTCCGCCACGAATAAAGAGGGTATTTGTTGGACTCAGATTCAGACTCAGTAATTGCAATTGAATAGTAGAGAGTGGATACCATACTGTACTTATCAGATAGAAGAGATATCCGACGTTCTGCAGCTGTGTAGTGCTGTACACTGCTCATGAAATCATGACTTTGTGCACAAATCACTCTTAGAAAAATGATTTGAATACCCCCTAGTTGTTTCGTGCCATCTCCCTCCATGAATCCCACTCCCTGCCCCCCCCACCAAGCGCTCCGCACGACTGCCCTCATTCTGCAACAAGCCTCGGCCTGCTCTACTCTCCCTTTTATGGTTCTCCGTGGCGCCTGCGTCCTCGCGCTGCTGGCTGCGGGGTGCCTCCCGTGGGCCAGTTCAGCTGCGGCTGCCGAATGTGTGGCCGTCGCAGTGACCCCGGCCCTCGTGGTGATGACAGCGGAATGCGCGCAACAGCTACAAGACCATGAACTTGAACAACAGCACGTGGTCGTGATACTCGGACCAGCCACCACAGATGTCCACCGAGCAGCAGTCGAACGCGCCGTGATGTGCCCGATACATGCGGACAGTGGCGATACACACGATGTGGACTTTGCCCTTGTGTCGCTGAGTTCACCCATCCTTCTTGACGCCAACGCGCATGCTTTCCATGTTGACATCCGACGAATCAAGGACCAGCAGCAACAGCAGCAAGAGTGGAGAACTTCGGACACGTTGTTCACGTACAGCATCCTGGAAAACGAAAACCCTCGTGGAAACAGCAGCAGCAGCAGTCTTGGTGACGAGTCGTATGAGTCCGTGCGTACGCAAGTGGATATGGTGTCAGGAGCTTCCTGTGAAAGTTCTGTGACAGGAATGAACTGCCTGAAAGGAAAGTGGAAGGATCAAGATACGTGCAACCGAGCGTTTTTGAGCGACCAAGTGGTGACGATGGCAAGCGATGACAGCGTTGGTCGAGAGTACGTTTGCGGGTTTGTTTTGGCATCTTCTTCGGTGCCGACGTGCACTACACTTGGGGAACGAGTGTTCGCTGTGGTTCCTCTGTCAAATGTGATTAAGTCCATTGAATTTGCGGCGCTTATGGATGGTCCTTCATCAAAACCCAATGAATCCAAACCCACATCATTTCCTACAACTTCAACGGAGATACAAATTGCGCCAGATACACAACCACCCAGTGCATCAATTGCAACAGTAGCTCTACCTACGATGTCAACACCAGCCGTAGCAGCAGCAACGGAACTCGACGCGAGCAGCTTGGACACCAGCGACCTACTTCGAACTCCGTTTACCGAGACTTCTCCAGATCCAGCGCCAACTCTTGTCCCAGAAGCTACTCCTGCAGCCGATGGTCAGTATGTTTACCGGGATGCGGTCACGTTCTACGAAGGCTTTGATAAAATCTACTGCAGTGGCGCCGTTATCGCTCCACGCTTCATCCTCACGACCGCGACGTGCGTCTCGCAGCATCCTAAGATCACGGCGATTTCGACGTTCGACCCGAAGAGCGGACGTGATGAAAAGAGGCTGATCGGCTCGTACGACACAATTCTACACCCTCGCTACACTTCTGGCAACACGGGTATTCCGTCTCGGTTCAATCTCGCCATACTGGAGTTGTCCTCGTCGTATGCACTGGACCAAGTGAATGCATTGGATGTGTTGCCGATTGTGGAAGGAGAAGTCGACTTTGTGCGAGTCAGCGCCGATGGAACCATGGACGCAGTCAGAATCCAGAATCCAAGCGAGTGTTTTGCGGACGACGACCAGAGATCAAGCTCTGCATTCATCGGTCTTGTCTGTGTTGCTTCGATTCGTGCTTCAGCAGCAGCGGCATCGTCTTCTAGTATCGTGTCTCCAATGCATGAAGGCTCTATTCTGGCGCGGAAAGTTGCGGGCGATTTGCACGTTGCTGGTATTGAGTCTCCAACGCAACAGTGTGGCGATGAACCAGCATACTGTTCGTCAAGCAACTATATCAGTGTAGCTGATGCTGCAAACTTCATCAATGCGTTTGCAGAAGGACAA
Organism: Globisporangium ultimum DAOM BR144; assembly: GCA_000143045.1. NCBI lineage: Eukaryota > Oomycota > Peronosporomycetes > Pythiales > Pythiaceae > Globisporangium > Globisporangium ultimum. Next base: position 180,561 of record GL376603.1, on the reverse strand, counting down.
CAGTGGGGTCGGCGTGTAGTTCCTTCGACGCCAACTCCAACAACATTCGCACCAGTGTCACCTCGTCCATCGCCAACAGAACTTCCGTCACCGGCACCAACTTGGTTTCCACCCGGACCTCCACCGCTGCCTGATACTTCGTTTCCTGCTACACCTGGTCCTGTTGTTGTTATACCGGTGCCAATAAGCCCAACTCCGGCCCCGTCACCGACACCAAATACTGTTGTATCGGGGATCGAAGACTATACGATCGGCTTGCGTGTGCGGAAAAATGGGCACGACTTTTGTGGAGGCGTCTTGATTGGCACGTACGTTGTACTCACGGCTGCACATTGTGTCGAAGATGGGATCGTCTCCTATGTGGCCGTCGAATATAGAGCCAAGTCCGAGATAATTTCCGTTTTGCCGAATTCCATTCGTATCCATCCGTTGTTTCGATCGAAGGAAATGTACTCGAACGATGTCGCGCTCCTCCAACTCGAGTATTCGTTTGGCATCAACGTGCCAATTGCGACGCTTGATTCGTCGTACGATTTCAGCGATAGGGACGTCGGCTATGTGTTGAAAAGAAAGGGAAGTGTACCCGTCCCGCTTTGGTCGCGCAAGGCTTGTGCGGCAACGCTGCAAAGTGACGATACAACTGTGTTATGTGCTGGTGGAATCCTTGGATATGATGCGTGTCAAGGTGACTCGGGTAGTCCACTCTTAGTGAACGGACGCCCTAGTGAGTATTACGTTGCTGGCATTGTCAGTGCAGGATACGGGTGTGGGCAAGCAGGGAAATCGGGGCTGTATGCCCGCCTCACATCAGTTCGAGATTTCATTGACACGTACGTGAAAGAAACTGTTTGGGAATCAAGTAAGGCATCCGTGATGTCATCAACTCCACCCATTCCGGCACCGCCACCATGCCCCGCAGCAGATGCTCACGCTACGGACAAAAATATCAAAGGATCAAGCTCCAGCAGTCCTTCGCCTCAGTCTGCGCTCTCCGCCCCGGCACCAGTGTACTACGACTCACCAGTCACTCAGACCCTTGTTGACTCACTGAGTCCTGTTCTCGAGAAGAAAGTGCTCGAGTTTATCGTTGGAACTCCTCTCGTCTCGAGCGGCCTTTTGGAGAGGCTGCTGGACCCTACGAACGAGCTCACGCTCTACTCCTCGGGCGATGTTCAAGGGATTTCTCGCATACTCGATCGCCATGCTGCTGTGCCTCTGAATCAGCGAGATGATCGATTTGGCACGTCGAGGGAGAGTGGGCAGGTTTCTGAAGGAAGTGTTTGTGTTTAGACCTGGAACACAATGAGTATCACGTTTTGGTCGATAGTCATCCTCTTTTGTTCATTCAAACATTGATTATACGTTTTTCACCGGATTCTGAAACTCTGATTGGCCGAAAGAAGCCAATCATTGAAAAGGTTGTCGGTGAAAATTGGCGTATAATTCTGTGATCACGATTTTCTTTACAAAACGCAACACAAGCGTTATTTCAAATTATTTGTCACCGTGTGTTTGATTGAACAAAATGACAACAACAAATGCTGCTATCTATCTGTTGTTTGGAACATTGTGTGAGCATGTGTATGCGCTAAATGATATTGGGGGGGGGAGGGGGCATTGGATGCAGCGCGTGGTGACCGTGTTTGCGACAACAAGAGGAGCGCGCGCAACGCGACCATAATGTGAGAAGGTTGGGAGCGAGAGTGCCATTTTTTTATTCGAGTCTGTGAGTGTGAGCGTGCTGCAGGAGCAAAAGCTCGCAGATAAGATGTTACGAGAGCCGCCCAACCTGCCTCTCGTCTGGAAAGATAGCTCTCTGCATGGCGTTGATCACCTTCTTTCTGATGCGAAGAATGCGACGATGAGTATTTGAGCGGTCAGTCAACATATCGAATATGCAAGGAAGTATTTATTTAGCGCGATATGGCTTATGCGCTGGTACCATATGTCATGTTGTCTAGGCACTGCCTCTTTGAATGATTTTCTCGCGCCGTGGCGTTGGCTAAATCCTTGGACACCAAGTGCGCAAACAATTGATTCCGTTCACGCTTCCGAGGAAGCGTCCTGATTTGGTCGATATACGAAATCATGCTACGTTCTGATAACTTTGCACTTTCCTTAAGCTCGACGTACCATTGTTTGAAGTGTGAGCTACCCGCAGGCGGTGGGTCGGTAAGCTCCGCTTTGCAGGCAAGAAATCTTTCACTCGTTCTACTATCAGCTTGATTTTTGCTGACGACTTCGTTATTTCCAGCAGGCATACCAGCAT
>GL376603.1:115757-178272 GCA_000143045.1 Globisporangium ultimum DAOM BR144 | reverse complement strand
CGATGAAGAACAAGAATCTTTGTTTGCTGATGGATGAGCTGTTGCGTCGTGTGCTTGGTGTGAACAGATTGCCGGTGCAGCTTTCGCAACACCCGTGTCAAAGCACATGGCAAGCACAAGATGAGATCTCTGCAATAGCTGCAACTCTGTTGACATCGCTGCGATTTGTGTTCCCATTTGTTGAATCAATGTATTTTGTGTTTTAATTGCTTGCTGTAGTTTTGCCAATATCACCGTTGATTGGTGCTGGACACTAGTTTGCCGGGTCAATACGTCATGGAACGAGTATGTGCCAATCTGAGGCGTCACAAATTGAGGGGGATGGAATCGCACAAAAATCCACGGACTTTCTCTTCGCCATGTTCTTGGATGAACTGACTAAAATGTTTTTTTTGCCGTTCTGCGCTGTTGCTCAGTACGGGCACCAGTTCGTTGCAGGGCTGCGTTTTGAAGCTCCATGTGTCTTCTCGTCGTGTAAATTTCTGTTCTGTTGGGGGTATGCGTCGCTTCACAATTAGGATCAAACCTTAAGTTCGAGTTAATCGTAGGCTCGCTTCACTGATTTAAAATTTGTATAGTTCTGAGTAAGTTCGCACCTTCGTAATCTTTCATTGACTTTTTTTGTCCAATGATAGACGCGGAGAGAAGTAGCTGGTGACAAAGATGGCATAAGCTTCATTATTCCTTGCTCATGTGTGTACTTACCTATTTAGTCTGTATCGTAGGTTTGTTTGGGATATTCCTCAATAGAAGCCCCATTGCCTTTAAAACTCGTATTTTGGCGCGCGCGTAACGGGGCCTTTTGATCCGTTTGTTGGGGTTTTCGAATCAGACGCAAGAAGACGAGATGGCGAACAAGAGCATGCCGCTCGACATCGGCCTACGCCTCGGTACGTTCGCGCGCAGTGAACGTGTATGGGCATGCAGAGCGGCTGCTTACTGTACTCATGTGTGTATGTATGTGTGGTGGTGCGCTTGGGCGTTCTTGGTAGACGTTCTGGACAACGAGGGCATCTGGAACACGGGCGTGATTGTGGACGTCGCGCACGACGACGAGAACGACGACGACTTGGTACGTGGAGCAGCATGTGGAGAAGTGTGCTTGGTTGTGTGCGAATCATGTGCGCTTGGATGGTGCATGCTGCATGCCGTGCGAATGTGCGTTGCTTGATCCGAAGGCGTGTGGCTGGCTCACTGGTGCTGTTTTTTTTCTTTTCTGTGCGCATGTTCGCTCATACCGAATCGCTAGGTGGAGATTAAGTATGACGGCTGGGGCGATGAGTTCAACGAGTGGGTTGCGGTGTCAGTCGATCGGCTCGCGCCGCTGCATATGTTTACGATCGTGAAGAAGTGCTGGGCGAAGCTCACCAAGTGGCCGTGGTGGCCAGCGTTTGTGCGTATTTACGTGTGGCGTTTGTTGGATTCATATGATGGTCGCTAGAAATTGATTGTGCATGCTGCTCTTTTCTCTTTTTTTTGTAGGTGGTGCTCCGTGCCCCGACCAAGAGAGGCGCGATCGACGCATTGGACTCGGAGACGAAGGTGTACGTCGAGTTTTTCGACTCGTTCGAAGAAGACAAGCGCTCGCGGTAATATTTTGGATGAAGCGCGTACAAACTCTGTCGTGTTCTTGTCAAGTCACTCATCATGCGTGTTTTGTTTGTGTTTGTAGCTGCTGGATGCAGAAAAAGAGTGTAGTGTCGTTTGACGACAACTTTGAAGATCGCGCGTCCAAGAACATCGGCAAGAACTTCCACAAGTTCGTGGAAGACACGCAGCGCGCGACTGCGAGCAGCTCACCGCTGCTGTTTGCTGGCGCCGGCACGCTCCCGATCGAGTACTCGAGCAAGCCACCAACTTCGCTCGCGGTCCAAAAACAGAGACTTGGTGACCAAGGATGGTATGATTCGTTCAAGGCGTTTAGCGACCGGTACCGCGTTCTGTATGGTTTTGAAGCCGCCAAGGGCACTGCGCCGTTGCAATTTCCAGTCATTCAGCGCACTGGCGATGGCGAAATAGAAGTCCCCGGCGATGACGACGGCAACGGCTATGCAGGTTTGCTTTTTTAATGTGCTATGATGGAATGCGATCGCATCATTTTCCTGATTGTTTTATTATTGTTTTTGCTTCTGAACAGACGATAGCGAAGGGAACGAGGAGCCGGAAGAGGAAGAGGCCTCGGCAGGCGAAGAAGACGAGGAGGAAGAAGCCGTCGAATCCAAGCAAAGCCGACGGAGTGCGCGCGTGCAAAAGCGGCAACTTCCGACCAGAGAAAGCACTCGGCGGAACGTGGCAAAGCGTGTGAAAGGTTAACTATCCACACCCATCTACTTACTGTATTTTCCATTGCTTGCCTACCTTGAGCTCCGTTCTTTATGGATGAAGCAAGGTAGGAGGCAGGAAATGCTACCGTTTTGAATGTGCATATTGTTGTTGATATATTTTCTTTCTCTCTTTGTTGTTTGTGGTGATGGCATGTGTGCGCTGAAAAAAACTAAAGTTATTGAGGAACTCCTTCAGTCCACAACGCATATCAGGGACAAGCACCGTGCCTCGTCGTCCTTCACGGCGCTCAGAGGTAAGAAGCATGGCACGGGCGGTAGTACCAAGGTTTCTGGTCTCTCCACTTCACAGGCTGTGCACCCAGCGAACTCGGAGTCAGAACAATCGCCGGTTCTTACCCCGGTACCAGAGCCCTGCGAGATTCCAACGCCGATCAATATTCTCGAGCTCACAGTACCGTCAGGGTCTCACACGTCGGAGCCAGAACCTTCGGTCTCTGCGTCAGTGGAGTCTTCGAAGCTGCTCGCCGTATCGTCTGCTTGGGAAAGCCAAACATCTCAAATTTTCCTGATTCCAGAGAAGACTCGACTTGTATCCATGGCTTTCCAGAAGAAGAAGGATACGAAGAGCATGACGCCAACGAAAGCACACCGAACCAGTCAGCCTCCGTTGACGCCTTCCGCTGCGTTGCACCGAAGGAAGTCGCCGAAGAAGTCGCCCAGAACGGTCTTTGCTGCTGACCTGACGGTGCTCATTACTGCCGGTGTGAGCATCGAAGACGCCTCCGCTGACGACTCGGATGAAGACGAGAGTTCTCGCTTTTGGTCGGGAGGATCATGCAATGAGATTAACCGAAAGCCGTGGCAAATTCAAGATTGGTTTCTCCAGGGGCTCAAGAAAAAAGTCGGGCTCAACTGAGCTCTCTCTTTGCCATGCGGTCGCGTGTGAAAATTGTAACTCGCCCAGTTTGAGCTGACGGAGCCACTGTAAATATGAGCCACGTGGTGTGGTCATTTTGCATCATTTTTTGTTGAGATCTTGAGATTCCTCTTTCTTCACCTTGTGTTTCATCTTTCTAGGCGACGCAGTGCGTGATTCGTCGCTTCCGACGTGATCCAACTTGGTGTATTGCTTCGACAAAGGATGCTGAATCAGAGTCAGTGGCGGCCAAGGAGAAAGATGCAATCGGTTCACTGAGTCGGCTTGCTTTGGTGTCAGGAGCGAGTGAAATTTTCCATCCCGGTAACTTTTGGGAATCACTGTGCCGATATACCGAGGCGAAACATCTGGGGGGAGCAGTGGCGATTGGTATCGCCACTGTTTTTCACTCACAAACGGGGATTGGACGGAGGGAAATCGAGGATTCAACTCATCGTAGAGACGTAAAGCGATGCTTTTTTCCTCTAAGTGCTGATCAGATTGCGTGGAGCTCTGTTGGACGCTGGCAAAACCAGGTGGCAGTACCAACGAGCTGATACGGGAACTTACGGACCGCTCTTGGGACGATGATGGCAATACCAACTGCTTGGCTTTTCTTCGTGTGTCCAAAAAGTCAGAAACTGACGTGGATATTATATCCACCCCACGCAAGTTTTCCCATGATGGCTGGAACCCCGCCCAATGAGTACCAATCAAGCCTGAAAAGTACACTTTCTTATCCCTCGCACCAACGAAGAACTCGCACAAAATCCCTGACCACGAAACAAAGCCACCTAGCTCAGTGAGAATAAAGGTTGGAAATTAACAATTGCATCGCAACTCACCGTTTACTTGTCGTGCATGCAAACTTCGGTTAAGCCGATTCAAAATCTCGGATGCAATTAGCTTCATATGATACAGCTGCGGAATAATGACATCTTTGTCAAAGCCATGGGCAGACAGTGAATCCTCGAACAGAGATTGAGACTCGAGGTCCAGGTGTGCAAGCGAGCCAGTTAGCTTTTCGTCTCCTTCCTCGTCAAAACCATCAGCAAGTCGCTCATCATCTTCCTCTGTATCAGCTGCAACAGCACTCCCAACACTCTCGATCACCGCATCTCCTGTTTTGAACAAGAACATATCGCACTTTGACAAAATATCGCTGCTTAGGAGGGGCAAGGGCCGCTTGTAAAAGCTCCTTGCATAGTGCTTGTCCGAGACATTATCGCGGACAGCTTCAGAATTTTTCCGCGAGTTTCGGTGCTTGTAACGCCATAAAGTATAAAACTTGCAATTGCGATGCGGCTCAATGTACTTCTGGATACAAAAACTTTTTGGCTGAACATCACGGACAATTCTCTCATCGTCGTCTACTTCTCCCCACTCGTACCGATGAACAACAACGCGTGGTCGCTCCATTTCACAGCAAAATCCCTACAAAAAATACAGAAGTGTAGAAGCTGGTAAGCTACGAAGCACGTAGGAGCATGCAGGTGTACTTTATTGTACCTTGAGCTGGTTCAATGTCATGTTTTCCACGTGGAAGCCGACTCGTCGAACCGCAATGATCTCGTTTGCAGCTGAAGACCATTTCGTAAACTCTTCCAAGATTATCTGTGAGGTTACTTGCTAATGCGATGAAGTATGAAAGTCAAGCAAATTAATCCCTCCACCAAAATACTTCAGGCAATGGGCGCAAAAGACGACACCAACCATCAAGTGCCTCGGCTTGATATGCGAAGACGCACTTGTAGAATACCACATGCTTGGTTGGCTGCAACATCCAGTCAAAGTGATCAGATGCTGGACTCCACAAATGTTTTGCATGCTGATTTTCGTATGCCTACTTACCCACTTGGACTGAGCAGAATTGTGTCTGGAATTTGCAACTTCATGCTCTTGCTGTACCCTCCGCTGATGCCTCCAATCGTCTGGAAGAGTGTGACCCATTCATGGCCCAAGTCTCGCAGCCCATACTTTTCAAAAGTTCGCTCCGCGAACGGCGAAATTTCCAACGGTTGCACCAGTGGTGGTTGACGCACTGCATAAAGAGGCAATCGCTGGAAGCGATTCGAGGTCTCATTGCCTGCACCACCGGGTTCTTCTTCCACCATGGAGCTAGAAATCGACTGCACCGCCGAATAAGTTTGCCTTGATGTACACATTGTCAATTTGCTTTCACGTTTGTATCTATTTCTGCTAATCCACGTAGTCCAATAAAAATAGAGATGGTCTAAGTGGAGCACAACACAGTCAAGGCGATATATAGATAATCGCGACAACAATAAATAAACACGGCATTCACGCTTACTCAACAATAAAAGGCTCACCTACGCTCCCTTTTGCTCTACGCATCCTGTGAGCTTCGCACGTGAACCTTCTTCTTGAACCAGCTATTAATTGAAAAATCACTTGAGCTATGCACAGATCCTGGGACAACCGATGGCAAAGGCATTCCAGATACTGGCAACGTTCCTGCATCACTGATTCGCAGCATCGAATGCGAGATTGTACCACTCGGATCAAAAATTGGGAGCTCAATTTCAGAAATAGACATGGAGCCGGCAAGTTGCAATTCCGCGAACTTCTTCGGGGCTCGAACAAGAAGACTAGGTTGATCCAGCTCTTGAAATGCTCGTGTTTTCCGCTGAACAGCTAAGGCTGAGTCCACTGTAGTTTCCATTATGAAAAACAATAAAAAACGAGCATTTCACGAATTAGCATCAGTTGAAGGTATCATTAATCCCTAATAGAGAGCCCCATAACTCACCTCGCGTGCCCGCTCTCATCATGCAAAAGGGCCGACGAACTTGTGGAATAATTTTTTCATCATCCTCCGCGGGAACCTTCATCTCCTCATTCTCCGATTCTTCTTCAGAGCTGTTTGACTGTGGGTTTTTTGTGGCTACTTCTCGCGGTGTCCTCGAGACTATCGAGGCAAACTCACTCAGATTTGGTCCAGGAATTGGGCTGTGTGGCTTGAACGAACGACCTATCGTGACAAAGTAAGAATGCCTATTAAAATTACTGCTTGCCTCCTTTGCAGAACCACGATGAAAGAAACAATCATACTTGATCGAGACCCATTTGAGGATCTCCGCCGGATCTCTCGCTCTGGAAGGCTCCTCGAACTCGCACTCAACGGCAGTGTTGTTGTATCTATTTCACGTCCAACAATGGAACCGTCAACAGTAGAAGCAGTTCGATATGATAATCAAAGTAAACGTACCATATAGAATCTCGGTGCGACTTGAATGCCATGTAGCTCGCCTCATAGCAGTTTCTTTGCTTTTCTTCTCTTCGTCATCCTCTGCGTCCAAGGCTGCTTGTGCTTGTTCCAATCTCATATCCATCAACGACTTTGGAGGCTTACGCTTTGCCGGATGTTTTGGTTTCGGCTTGGTGGATGAAGCTGTCGTCTTTTTCGATTCAGTCGGGCTTGTTATTGCAATACGCTCTTGCTTCTTGATAAATCCAGTCGTGGTAGACCTCGCGATTTTCTGTTTGTGTGAATGTCGACTCTCACCAACAGACTTTCCTGGGTTCATTAATCGTTAACACTATTGTCAAGCAAAGCGTTTTCAATATGAGACAGAATTTAAATGCGTAGCGAACCTTTCGTTGGTGATGCCAACTCAGCACTCCATGCTTCTTCTGTATTCACTTCAGCATCTTCAACACATGCCCATTCGTTCCACATCAGCATATAAGTGCGTTGTCCAACTCCAGAAGCGATTCGTATGCTGAACTTACCACGAATTAAGCTCGGAGAACCAACAGCAAGAAACTCCTCCGAATGTTCTTCAGTTGTTACCCCGAAGTCGTCACCCTCTGAGTCACTTGATTCAATTTGTCCATTGGTCCGATGAATAGAACCTACAGCAAGAAAAAAAAATAAAGGATCATATCACGAAAAAAGCAGACGCATGCGATGGGCTATAACGCATTACCAGTGGTTGCCTTGGGCTCTACCTTCACGTGGTCCACTGCATCTTGAAAGCTGGTCATCCACAAGTTGCGTGAAGAGCTTGGTCGTTTCAAGCCATTGACTCTTTTTCTTGCGTCCTCTCGCTCTTTCGCCACAATTTCGCGAGTCGCCGCCCGTGGTTTGTGGAGTTTGTCAAAAACGATGACACCAGCCATGGTGTCATCGCCATCATCACTATCACTTCCACTACTCGAATCAGAATCATCTTCACTCGAGCTAGAACTGTTTGCTTTAATTCTTGTTTGCGTCTTGGGCATTGTTGAAACTCTAGCTCGCTTTGTCTCCCTCTCCCGCTGCGCAGGTTCTTCATCGTCATCTTCCACAATAATTTCATTGTTTATCACCATCACCGTTGGTAGTATGTTGTTCACAGCATTGACCATACACGGTGAGTTTTGGCGCGAATTCGAGAAGCTGTTTGGTACTGAGCGTGGAGACCTCTGTGTCGGAGTACCTGTTGGAATGCCTGTTTTCATGCAGAATCATTTACCAACACAAGTATGAGATTTGAAGACAAGTAAACAGCATCAATAGTTTTGAGACGCACCTGATTGCTTTGCTTTCATGGGAGTTCTCAATGGCTTTGCTTCTCGGTCTTTTGTCGCCATCTCAACATCTTCACAAACATCAACGCTGACGGCGATGGTAGGACTATGTTCCTCACCAATATAATTGGTGTGGCTGCCGTGCATATTGTTATGTCGCTCGCGATTATTTGCAAAGAGTTTGAGCCACATCTTATTCCCCATCATCTTCTTCGTCTTCTTCACTGGATCTGTCAAACTCAGCTCGTGTTGCTTTGGTAACGACCCTTCTACAAACGTCGGGAACTTTGGCGTCGCCGTGGATTTGAGCAAATGCTTGAGAGAAAACTCAAAATCTGCACCAGTCGTTTTCTTCCGTAGTCGCTCAAAATGTTGGTCAAACGGCAGCACATCTTTTTTTTTCACCCATGTCCTGTAAACAAATCACGACAAAGTCCTTCAAGTGAGTCAACAAGCATCGACAGATTTACATCGGTTTGCTTGTGTGTGTGTGAATATCGTACCTGCAACGGTTTGCAAAGTTTTTGTGGTCCATAAAATCAATGAACAGCCTGTTGAGTTTGCGCAGATTTTGCGCTCCGTCGACAGTGCCTGGAGTTCGGACTGTGAGCTGCGTAAATAAGCACAATAGAACACCGTGTTACACATGTAGCATGATAAGATACGAGAAAATGGCATACTGCTCGTACCACAGCAGGCCATAACGGCCAGTTCAGGTATTTTGCCCAACACTTGACCGTCCACGTGTACGTGTGGTACGGAGCCACACGCCGACTGTTCAATGACACAATCTCATTGTATTCGCTACCCCACCCATCGTACCGGACTTCCACCTATCAAGCAACAGAAGACGATAAGGATACCAGCAAATGTCAGCGCACGTGCATAACTCCCAAATAGATCATGGCAGACTGCCGTGCGTACCGAGTCGGGCGTCGGGATGCTCAGCACCTGCGCGACGTTCCATACACCCACGTAATCCAGTACATCTACCGAAGCATATCACATACACAACATTAGCATCAATATAACCTCGTTCTGCTTCAACACAGCCCATGTTGAGCGAAAATCCAACGCACCAAGCCAGTCGCCGATCGTGAGCGTGATTTGCAGCACGCGCGCCGTTGGCGTTGTTGACACATCAGCAGCAGACGCACGAGACGACGCAGTAAAGCTCGTGGCAGAAAGCGGTCTCGGCACCATAGCCGCACCGCTTCGGCGCGTCGATAGCGGCCGCTTCTTGGCGCGAGGCGGCGGGCGTTCGGTCTTGTCGCTGAGCTCCGCCTTCACGGCGTGGACGACGGGCGGCGGCACCCATTCGGCGTCGTCACTGGACTCGTCCGCCAGCGCCTTGAGCTCCGTGACTCCACCGCCGTCGCCGTCGTCGTCGTCGTCGTCGATGCGCCACGGCATCGTCTCGTTCGGAGGGAGGAAGGAGGCTTCTGGATATGGAAATGGTGTTGAATTCCGCATTCACTACCTTTCACTCACGCAGACCAAAACAAAGACCCTAAACTCAGAAGTATCTTTGTATTGTTTTATGCAGGTTCATGACATTTGTCAAGATACATAGTATATTTGTATACGGCTCTCTGAAAATGATTATTGCACTATGTTATAAAGGTTGGTAAGTTAGAGAGGGCTTCAATGGGATGATTTTGTGGGTTTTTTGATGCGCCCAACTGCCGGTTTTTGGCGTCTGTTTAGAGTGGACCACACCATTTAGATCCCGAATCAGAAGCTTCAACATGTAGCCATCCAGTGGTGACTGGCGTCGGACAAAAACTCACATGATGAGTAAAGAGCCCGTTACACCCTGCGAGTGGCTTGCAAATTTGTAAAATGCGTTAAAAATTGCAAACAAAAAAAAATGGAGGTACGAGTCAGCACTGAGCAGAAAATCAGCAGAATTGAGAGTCGGCCATTTCAGACCATCTTAGTGTGAATTCATAGATGAACTCGAGCCCAGTCGCGAACTTGTCTGAGCCAAGTAGAAGACTGTAAACCCTGTGTGTTTACACTCTCCAACTCGAATTGCTGTCATTACAATGTTGCATGCATGAACACACACATACACTACTTTCGCCTCACAAATGCTCCCTCAGACAGGTACTCGAAGAAAATCCAAAACTCGAGCTTAGTCTGGCCGCTCTCTCCTTGCGCGTCGTAGCTGAGGCGTTTAAATCTTCTATCGATAGCGTTAAATGCGTTAAAGTGTCGCCGGACGTAAAAGCAGAGAGAAACAGCGCTGGTTCTGTGGCAAACTTCCTTGGAGCTGTCGCGACCATGACGACCTCGTCTTCTCTCTGTGCTCTGCGTTGGCGTTTGTCGCCTTTGAGTACGAAAAAAACTATTCAGCGTAAATGTAAGCACAGAAGCACAGCGTATCCGTCTATTGCAGAAACAAGTTCAATAGAGACAGAAAAAATCTTTACCTCGCATTCTCGTAGTTCGCTGATATACTCGGTCGTATGATACTGCATCGATGGTGCCATCATCAGCCTTCTGGGCACCGAGTGCATCCGCCGCTTTTCGACTCACTTTCGGCTTCAGCATCATTAGCTGAAGTGCTAATCTTGGCCTGGCTCTTTCGACCTCGTAATTGACCGCTGCAGAAGAAAGCAGCGCGTCTTGTGACGTGGTGTCAAGGACAAGACCTGGCAAATAAAAATGAATAGGATGCAATAGAACCCATTCAAGAACTTGCAATTCATGAACAATAAAATTTGCATGCAACACAAGCACCCATCGTACCTTTGTTGCTGTGAAATCTCTTTTGCCGTTGTTTGGTTAGCTTGCTGCTGGCGATGTGTCTGCTGCACTTTTTGGTGACGCATTCAGCTCAAGAAAACGCTTCGCTTCGCTTCTCTGCTCGTCCAGCAAGCTGGCCGATACATCGCGCTTCAGTTCGCCTACTGCAACTGGGTTTCTTGTCGTCTTGTTACAGTTCTTCGCATATGATCGGTGCCGACGCAATTGGCTTGACTTCGCCGCGTTCAGCACAGCCATTCGTGTGCGCTCTGTTTGCAAGTGCATACATACAAGCACATAGAGTTGTTTCAATCGCACATGTGCTATGCTATAGAGACGCATTTTCAAAGCACACAAACCACTTTCTTATTCTGTACTTGAGCCATCTTTGTCAGTATGAGCAACATCAACATAAGTACATCAACACAAGCACCTATCATTCGACAAGAAGCACACACACAGAAGTTAGTTGTTCCACTTGTTATACTATTCAATCCCAAACGGTTGCTAACCAGTTACCTTTGCTCCGCCTTGCGCATTTTTGTTGGCGTTTTGTACTTGCGCCGCCACTTCCTTGACCTTCGACAATGATCTTCCCATTGCATGCCATCACATGGGGGAGATCCAAGACGTCCACGGGCGGTTGCATGTGGGCAGGTCTGTTCTTACTACCCACAGGGCGACCTTCACCATCACATATCGAACCACCAATATAACATTCTGTTGGCACAATTTGAATCAGATTATGGTATAAGCGTACCTTTCTTTCACTGCGCGGGGGGCGTCGTTTGCGGCGCGTCAACTCGATTTGGGTGCCCCGAGCCACCTTCGCCCATGCTTGTACCTTCGGCGTAGTCGTACCCATGAATCTGTGCATGCCGCTTGCGATTATTTGCGAAATTGCGGTCCCACATTTTTCGCCCCATCGCCTTACGCGTGCTCATGACAGGGTTCGTGAAGTCGGGCTCGAACTGTCGAGGGAGCGAACCGCGGACAAAGGTTGGGAACTTGGTGGTCGCCGTCGCTTGCAGGACCTTCGCCAGCAAGTACTCGAAATCAGCGTCTGTTGTTCTCTTTCAAAATCGTCCAAGTTCTCCAGGAAAAGTCGCACATCCTTCAACTCCACCCAGTACCTAATCAGAAAAGCTTAGCATGTTTAGAAGCAGACTCGGCATGCATGAAAAATATGGCAGCTATTACCAAATACTGCGTCCCTTACCTAAGTCGCTTTTCAAAATCTGGGTTGTTTGCAAAGTCCACGAAGACCCTGCCAATTCGACGCAGCATTTTTGCTGCCTTCTCTGAAGAGAGCGTCTGGGCCGTGAACTACAAAGGTAGAAAGAGGCTCGAGCAAGAAGTTAGTCCATTTTGCGAACTGCAGTTCATATCATATTTGTACTTGCCAGCGCCGGCCACCACAGCCAGCTCAAATACTGTGCCCAGCACTTCACGGTCCACGTGAACGTGTGGAACAGTGCCACGCGCTCACTGCTCAGCGGCACGACCTCACCCATCTCCACCACGCCTCGCCAGCCATTGAAACAAACTTCCGCCTGAAAGTAGAACAACAGCTCACACTCGGATATAAACCAACAGCTATCTTGCACGTGTGGAACGACTTCCTGAGTCTTCAGCAGGGACGCTTTTCACTTGGGCATTGTTTCACACGCCAAATTCGTCGACAACATCTGCACACAATATAAATAAACAATTGAACAAAATACCACAACGATAGAAGTACGAAACAATAGATTACCAAGCCAATCACCGATGGTGAGCATCATTTGACTCTTCTTGTGGCATGAAGCATGCTTTGCGTTCGCACCAGTTGGGGGATGAGCATTCTCGTTTCAGTTTCTTTTTCCCGAGTTTCGCGTTGCAATCGGCACTTGCAGTCGACGCAAAAGAGCATGGTGGCAACGCTTTGATCTCTTCCTTCTTGAAGAGCACGGGCTGCTGAGACTGACTCCGAGTCACAAGCTCCTCTGCCTTGGCATCGACCGCGTGCAATGGGTTCATCTTTGCTATGGGCGAGTCCGCGCTCCGTAGTGCAGCCTTTGTCTCGTTTCACTACGCTCGGTTAAGTGGGCAAAAGCATCGCCAGCCGCCCCGTTAATCCAATTGGAGCCCACGATGACACTGCGAGATTGTTTTTCATGAGCCCGTTACTGCCCTATGTGCCACACTTAGTCCATTGCTGCCCCAAGTGTCACGCTTGCACTGTGCTTCACCACTGGTTCCGTACAACTACGAGCACTTAACCCCTTAGTGGCATCCTCGGGCCATGGGTCTTGTGTTGCTGAGCTAAATCTTGAATTGGCGTAATATCCTGATAAATGAACGTTACCCCTCGACGTCATGGTTCTCGTGGCTGTGACCGTCTGCCTAGCTACCTCGAACTATTTTGTGGGTGTTTTTCTGATCTGTTGACTTCGGCATTCTTTCTTCTCGGTTTGAGGATCAAACGCGGTGTCCACATCGAAGAAACTACTGCTGGTATTCATTTCTGCATTTTCTCATACCCCTATGTGACCTGCCGACAACATGGACGAGACACTCATCGACTAGGATAGCAACGACCCACACATGGATCCGCGCGACAAAAGGAAAAAAACACTCCATACTTGTATGATCTGTACAACAAAACGCCCACTGTCAATTCTTGTGGCTTTTTGCTTTATCACCAAAGACCGTGTTTATCGAAATGGCATGCTCTTCTTCAGCACATTGGCTATTGAAAAGCCCTCGCTCGAACTGAAAACGGCGCCGTTCTTTGCTGGTGGCCAATGCAGCACTGCAAGTAACCAATTGGACAGACACGCAGCAGAACGTCGTCAGTATTCATCCATGACCGCAACACAAAAGTATAGAAATGCATTGCCATGGAAACCAACCTGAGAGAGACATCGGGTACTCCAATGGCGGGTTTATTTCATGAGTGTCGTTGAACATATTGGGAGCAGCGATCCGCATTAATGGCCGATCCTGCTCTTCCTCACCAATGTCCGTATAAGCGACTGCAACGAAAACACATTGATAAGTAAGAATGAAGTGGTCAAATCAGAAAAAGAGGTAAGTGATGCAAAGCGTACCGAAAGAACCCACTCGCATCTTTGAAGCCCGTCCACCAGTGGAAAAGTGAGTCCGCGAGCTCATATCGTTAGCAGCCGCGTCTTTTTCTTCCTCTTCCACGCTGCGAGGATTGACAAACAGCCCGTTCCACGGCTTTAAACTCTCCATAATGACGGCAGGAGCTTGCACAGGGGGAACTTCAGGTACATCTTGATGGAAATTAAACGAGTTGTCGTTCGGTATCAGTTCTTCTTCAGCCACTGAAACATGGCACATCGACTTAGAATGACGCACGAGTATGCTAACGTTACTGCGTCAATCAGGTACTTTACCACTTACATGGTGGTTGCGAGCTTTGAGTATCCGCTTGCGCGTTGATCTCCGTGTTCTCGTTCCTGACTGACCGCTTTTTCTCTTTAGTTTTCCTTTGAATCTTCATGGACTCCTTAGCAACCGTGTTCCGAGCATGCTTGCTTTCTTTCGTTGCATTTTGACTTGAAGGGATACTGTCGACAGCGTTCATGACGCGAGGCGGCTTCGGTATGATCACAGTCACTTAGGGTAAATGCCACCGACAAAAGGCATTCAGTTAGTACTAATTCATGCGAACCCTCAAAAACGACAGGTAAAACGCTTCCTTACCTTTGACTTTTGCTTTACTTTTTGGTCTCGATGTCGTCGCGGAACCATCGCTTTCGTCACCATCTTGTCCCGGAATGGCTGCACCTGCACCTGTTCGTAATTTCTTGCGCGCTTTTGGCGCCGCAGACGAGTCATCACTGTTTATATCTTGATCTAGCGTAGCAGGTGCGGTCTTGGCTCGTTTTCGATTGAGCAGGAATGTAGTATTTTTGTCGACTCGATCGTGCTTTGCAATTGATTTTTGTGATCCATTGTTTGATGATGTTGCCCTAGGACGAGCCGCAATCTTCTCGCTGACAATCTGCTCCGTTTTCATGACTTTGAGCGCTTTGCGAGCTGATGCTGGCGAAATTAAAGTTGATGGTTTCTCTCGCCTGAGCGCATCGCGCTCTTCATTCGGCACCTCTGTCGTTGTCCGCGATCTCTTGTGTCTTGTCTTGACGACTACAGTTTTCTTTACAGGCGCTTGCTCCTTTTGCACTTTTGCAGGCTTTGCTTTTGAAGCGCGTAGTTCGTCAAAGTGTAGATTCCCACTGTTGTCTGAAACGTCTTCATCACTGTCATTATCGTCCTTAACTGGCTTGGTCGTTAATGCCTTTCCCTTTTTCGCCACGGGCTTCGGCTTCACAACTTGCTCGTTCAGCACCAGTGTCACGGGTTTCGCCTTGGCTGCAGACGCACGTTTACCTGCTGATTGTGTATCGGCGACAGTTGGGAATGAACAGCGGGCGCAACATTTCAATTAGTATATCGTCATAAATATCTGGTGAAAACTATGCGTGCAGTACCTTTTGTATACACCTCAAGCTTGGGAGAAGGCTCCTCCTCGACTTCTTCGACCGGTTCACTCTTTTTCACTTTGACCCTTTTCGTTGTCGTCGGTTTGGTCACCATGGGCGCTTCGTTGCCTCCGTGCATCTGGAAATGCATCTCGCGATTTTTCACAAACCCTTCGAGCCATTTCTCCCGACCCACAACGTCCTTCTTGACGTCGATCGGCGGCGCGGCGCGACTTTCGAACTGCTTTGGGAGCGTTCCTTTGCCAAATCTTGGTAGTAGCGCGCCCGCAGTCGACTGGAAGACGTGGTTGAGCGAGAACTCAAAGTCGCGGTCGGTCGAGCCCTTGCAGTTTTCCTCAAAATTCTGATCAAACGACCTCACGTCTTTCTTTTTCACCCAGAACCTGGCAACGTCAACAAGAAAAACCGTCAGCGTTGTGCATGGCGATAGATGACTCGAGTTGCAGCGCACGTGAATTGTTTCTTGTCCAGAAAGTTGACGAAGAGCTTGTCGACCGTCTGTAAGTTGGCGATCCCATCGTCATTCCCTGGTACACGGATGGTCGCCTATCACACAAAGTAGCGAGTATGAGACTACTTTATGGCTCATTTGCCTCATATACACGTAGAAGTACCCACCACGCCGGGCCACCAGGGCCAATTGAGGTACTTGACCCAGCACTTGACCGACGACGTGTATGTGTGGAACGGTGCGATGCGGCCACTCACGAACGACACGGCTTCATCAAACTCGGGCCCCCATCCCTCGTAGCGCACGGTCACCTAAGGGCATCCCATTTCCTTTTAGTACGATGGTTCCATCCACAACACCGCATATCGCGATAATAATAATATGCACCTTGCCCTTGGACGGAATGTTGCGCACTTGCGCCACGTTCCATACCCCCACGTCGTCCAACACGTCTATCGTCGCAATATAACAACGACATCATCAAGAGCATGAGCTATCCACCTGCATACTTATTCCAAAATAACGTAAAGTGTTAGCACCGATCCAGTCCCCGACTTGCAGAGCCACCGCACTGTTCGCGTCATGCGGCTCCGCTTTCGCTGAGCACTTGGCGCTCGACTCCCTCCGCGTATCCACCTCCTGCTCGCCGTCGGAGGGTGTGAGCATGAGGATGTTGTTGCCCTTGAGGGTGCTGGCCGCAGCCTCCGTCTTGATGCGCCGTCGGCGGTCCATTTTGGTCGGATATTGTTCGTGGATTAAAAATGACACGGCAATAATAAATTCAAATACTGCAAATAGTGTGGTTCACATAGGAATAGGACACATCATCATCAAGCAAAAAAAATGGCATTCAAGACGAAAAATAATACGACTCAATTTTCATACATTCACAACTTATTATTCATATACATCATGGGCATTTTGGTAGACCATCTGCAAATAAACATCATACTCGCCTCATTTTTTTCTTTCTTTACTGCAGCGTGCAGCTGGCGCGCATGTAGCTGTACAGGTCGGTACCGCGGCACTGCGGACAGCGAAACCACGCGCCCGTGTCGGGCCGCACCTTGTTCGGGTCGCGGTAGAACACGGTCTGACAGTCACGGCACACGCCGTAGAGCTCGGGGTTCGTGCCGTCCATCGGCACCGGCACGGGCACCGCCATGGGGATGTGGCTGTTGGGGCCTTGATACTGCTGCGGATGCTGGTACTGCGGGTGCAGCGGCGGCACGCGGGCCGCATGGAACGCCTCGGGCTGCATCTTCGGGAACAGCACCTGCGTCTTGCAAATGGGGCAGTGGATTTCCTGGTGCAGCCACTGGTCAACGCACACGGCGTGGAATACGTGCGCGCAGCAGAGCTGCTTTACAGGCTGCTTTGACACGATCTGCTGGAGGCAGATGGCACATGTGATGTCCTTCGTGAACGCCGCGGCCGCGGGTCCATCGCCTGTCGCGGCATGCGTGTCTGGTTTGTCGGTCGACGAGGCGTTCGGCTCCTCGTAGATGGTGTGCGGGATGTCGTGCGCGGTCTGCGGGTTTGGACGCACCGGCGGAGCTTGAGACGCCATAGTGTGTGCGGATCTATTATAATTCGTCGCCTTCTTGCCCTGTTTGCAAAATAGCGGAATGAGGCTCTTTAATTAGACTTGTGAAAGTTGGGAGAAATTAGGAGGAAAATCCAACGAGAGAAGGAGAAAAAAAATGTGCGCTATGCGACAGGGATAGAGTTTAATAGGGCGGCAGCGGATCTTCTTCAACTGGCGGACCTACGGGCGGGGATGATGATGATGGTGATGGCTGGTGCTGCTGTGGATGTTGATGCGTTGCTGCTGCGAGTGGCGCTCCTTCGTCCCCAGCAAAGCAGCAATCAAAGTCGTCGTCATCACATTCCTCATGCTCCGAGACGATGGACTGCGACATGTGAGGCTCTATTCGGCCATCCTTTTCAATTATACTTGCGAATGGCGCCGAGTGTGCGCTCTCTGCATTGCGAGAGCTGCTGGTGGAGGACTCGTCGTTGTCTCGTTCACGGACGTCCTCGTGCTCTTGACATCCGGTGACTTTGCTGCTGGAATGTAATGCTGCAATCATGTGCTGGATTGACGGAGCTGCATGTGTGCGGGTCTGCATACTGCTGGAGCTGCTGCTGCTTCGACTGCTGGTGTTGCTGGCGATGGAAGGTCTCCTGGATGCGGATAGTTTTTGAACGGATACAGCTGATAGTTTGCGCGTGTTGGCGGATCGAGTTGCTGTTACTTCAAGCGAGGATGCCTGCTGCTGCTGCCGCAGACCTTGCTGTTGAAGCATCTCGGTGGTGCTGAACAGTGGCGGAAGATTGCGCTTGGTCGTTGGCTTGAGGCGGTACTCAAAAGGAAGAAGAAGTAGCGAACGTTGTGATGAATCGACCCGCCCACCTTCATCTGATCTTGCTGTCATCGTGCTCGTGTGCTCATCTTTGCAAAGCACCAAGACCACGAGTTCACCGTTCGCTAAGACGCTCATAATGGGATCATTTGCTTGGAACTCTAGCCGCAGCGCTCCGAAATGGTGCGTCAAGATAAAGCGATCGGTCACTTTGAGTCTTGCAGGAGCTCCAAAAGATTTCGCTGTTCGTGTTGCTGCTGCGGTTGCATATGCTGATGACGCCGCAGACGCGACGGCGAAGAGTTCGTTGTGCTGAAGCCAAAACATGCGCGTCTTGATTTTCTCGACGACGCCGCCCATCTTTTCCAATCGATCGACGGTGAGGTAGAAGAGCCCAAATGGGGTCAGCACGTTGATGCCAAACTGCTTGGGGCGCACAAATTCAATAAACTCTTCGTAGTTCAAGGTTTCGTCGCCGTCTATGTCGAAGCGCTTGATGAATGCCTTGAGCACGTCATCGGGGAAATGCATTTGAGCTTCTCGCTGCAGGAACACGATGAATTCGAGCATCGAGATGGATCCGGAGCCATCTAGATCCATTGTCTGGAAGGTTTGGCGCAAGTCGGGGTGATTGATAACCAAGTGACGAAGTTGCCCTTCGACCGAGTCGAGCGACAGTGGTTTGTGCACGCAAAACTGCTCGAGTGCTTCACAAAAGGTGGCTCTCGACTCCTCCAGGACACGTGGAAACGATCGCTGAAAGGGGCGTTTGATAATGCGAGCAAACACGATTTTTACCAGAAAGCTGCCTGGAATGAGCCCTAACTTCTCTTCCAGGATCGTCTCAAACTGAGCAGACGTGATCGTTGCAGATGGCTCAGTTGGCAAATGTGAGACCAGCTTCGTTATGACACGTTGCACGTCAAGTTTTGCTTTCGACGACTTGCTACCTGCTCCATTCTTCAGAACAGCAGCTCGGATTTGGAGCTCGCACATCTCGGCGCGGAATGCTATAGCGCTTGCCTGGTCGTACATTAATTGGACGTGGACCGCATTTTCATGCGCTTGGTCGGACGATGCCGTGAGAGATCGGAAAGCCTTGCGTTCGATCGGCAGGAGCTCTGCTTTGAGTCCAGCTTGGTGCAGCAGGTCTTCCAGCTTTTCCATAGAGATGTTCTGACCGCACAAAGGTTTCAGTGTCACATGCACCGCGAGGCTTGCCATTACGAGCACGGCGAAGAAGCGCTCGAGGATTCGCGCGGCTTCCTTTGGCGAACATATCTCCAGTTGGTCATTTACAGCTTGCTCAACATTAATGCTGGTGGCACATTCATTGGCATCGTCTGCAAGCACACCAGCTGACTCGGCGCTTGCTTCTGGTGCCACATGTTCTTGTTCTGAGGCTGCAGTATCCGAGTGTGGCTGAGAAAGTACGGGTACATCCACACCTTCTTTATCGTCACTGTCACCACCACCATCATGTGATGACGCTGTGCTCTTTCGCTTCTTCTTCTTCATTGCCACTCCATAATGATGACGCAAATGGCACCACGTCGTTTCGTGCCTCCCATTTCAATCTGATTCCTAAGTTTGGCTTCCTCATGACAAAGTACGCGTTGACGGTTTTTGTAGATAAATTACGTCACCTACACTCATAAATTACCAGCTCATGTATGGTAATTTACGTATTTTATTCCCTGTGCTCTTCATCCCCCCAACCCCCCTCCGAAAAGACCCGCTCACAGACTCGGCCACGTCGTCGCGCATTGCGAGAGAAGGAAGCAACAGCAGCGAAGGTGGCAACGCGCATCTTAGGGCCACGATGTTTAGCTTCATCGCCGACAAGCTCAACGTAAAGAACCTGGGCGAGATGCTCGCGCCGACCATGACGCCCGAGCAGGAGTTCCACGCGGCCATCGAGGCCGGCATGCTCGACAAAGTGGTGCGCTTCCTCGACGAGATGCAGTTGGACCCGAACACGCCGACGGCCACGGGCAACCTGCCGATTCACACGGCGTCGTACCACGGCCGGATAAATATCATCGAGCTGCTGTTCGCGCGCAACGTCGACGTCAATACTGTGGGACCGCGCGACAACACGCCGCTCCACTTTGCGGCGTCACAAGGCCACGAAGACGCAGTCCGGTTCCTGATAAACAGCGGCGCCAATCCAGCGCTGCGCAACCGCAATGGGAAGACGCCGTACGATATCGCGAAGGGTGACCGCATTCGCCAATATCTGCTGCCGCTTCAATTCCGGCATGAAGATCCACAGCAAGCAGCGGCGTACCTGCCTCCAGGCATCACGCCATCGGTGGACCCATTGGCGCCAAAGCCGGAGATCGCGCCACCTCCATTGAGCGGCGACTACTCGATGATGGGCCAGCAGCAGCCGCAAGCCCCACACAACCCGCTGTACGCTGCGGCGACGCATAGCGCGATCCCTCGTGGTAGCCAATCGCGAATCACGCGAGGCGAGTATCGTCCGATCCAAGCCGACGGTTTTGGTTCGAGTGTCGGAAACGAAGCACTGACGGCCAAATTTGGCAACACGCGAGAGATCAAGGTGACGGCGCCTCCTCCATCGCTCGGCGGCGCAATGGGTGGGGCACCAACGATTCCTCCACCTACAGACGGATCCAACCCTTACGCAGCTCAGCCTCGCGCCGGTGCGCCGTCCCCACCTCCAGGCGGTTATCCTGGATATGCTCCGCCAACTAGCGGTGGTGCGCCCAACAACTTTGGCCGCGGTCCTCCGCAGTTCAAGATCTTCAACCCGAAGCTGGCGGCACAGAGCGGCAACACCGCAGCAGCAGCTGCGCCAGTGCAGCCCGGTTCGTTTGGCTCGGGTGCTCCAAACGTGAACGCTGCCGGTGCGCCACGAGGTCCGTACATGCAATCCGTTCCGTTGGACTCGGCACATGATCTCCACGGAGAGGAAGTGAACCTTTCCGCAAACGCAAGTGTGCTGCAGTAAACGAAGAAAAGAGAGAAGGAGAGAATGAAGGAGATACAGCCTTTTGCATAGTGTGCGTACTTGCCTGATAATACAACTATGAAAGATCCGCTGCATGGCGACCAAAGTGAGAGAGATTCCATACGAAGAACACATGGATAAGTCCAAAGTGCAAGGCGCCATTTCCGCCTCCTCTTTAAGTATGTATTGCGTCCTTTTTATGTGCTCAGGCGTCCAAAAAGAGCAAGATTCAAAAGAAAAAGTAACAATCACGCACTCGCATTGTTACTTTAGACCAAGCAACGCACCCCACATTCTGCAGACACACTACCAAAAAGGATCGGAATGGCGGATGGCGGTAAGAAAGCGCTCGAGGCGCTGTCGTTCGAGGAGCTTTCGCTGCTGAACGAGCGCAAGGAGGCGCTCAAGAAGGACCACGAGGCGTATGTGGACGCACACCCGGAGATCAAGACGCTACTCAGCGCTTTCATGTCGGCGCTGCTCATCGAGAAGCCCACCGACGTGCTCGCGTTCGCCCAGATGCACTTTGCGACCTACAAGTCCCGATACACCGAGGTATTTTATTAGTTTTGTCTGCTGTGTCCCTGTTGATACTACTGCTACTTATGTGCTAACCGTCTGGATGCGGTGCCAACTGTGTGTGTGTATATACGTGGGCGAACTAGCTGACGCCGTTGGTGATCGCCGGTCCGTCGGGAGTGGGCAAAGGCACGCTCATCAACAAGTTGCTGCAGCAGTACCCGCATCTGTTTGGTTTTTCCGTGAGCCACACGACGCGCGGTCCGCGAGAAGGCGAAGTCGATGGTGTTGCGTACCATTTCAAGCCGAAGGAGCAGGTGCAAGAAGAGATTGATGCCGGTTTGTTCTTGGAGCATGCACAGGTCCACGGAAACATCTACGGCACGAGCAAGCGCGCTGTGGAAAGTGTGCAGGCGCAAAACAAGATCTGCATTCTGGATATCGATATCCAGGGCGTGCAGCAGGTCAAGCAGTCGGGGATCAAGGCCAAGTACCTCTTCATCTCGCCGCCATCGATGGTCGAGTTAGAGAAGCGTCTCCGCGGCCGCGCCACGGAAACCGAAGACAAGATCCAGCTGCGCGTGAAAAACGCCACGGGAGAGCTAGAGTTCAGCAAGCAGCCGGGAATGTTTGATGAAAACCTGGTGAACGAAAACGTCGACGAGAGTTTCGCCAAGTTGCTTGAGATCCTCCAAGAATGGTACCCAAATGTGAACTTTTCATAATTTGATCGTGACGAGTGCAGGCACCTAACCAATGAAGTAGTGTGCCAAGAAGCGTTGTTGGGTCAAATAGATAGGGAACTGGGATTGAACATTTGCCACTTGTAGATACCAAATGCGATGTGGCAGGCAGAATGGAACAAAAAGCACAAAAGAAACAAGGTGAGAATGACAACCACGGTCTCATTTGGTCTGTAATTGTGGCAGTGCTTGAAATCGTACGTCTAACCGATGCGATACTCGACCTCAAGAACTTCAGGTTGGTCATCTTGACCGTTGGCCAAGTTAATCAATCGTTTGGGATCTCGCAAATAGTTGGAACGAGGCTTTTGGGATACGGCGCCAGGAGCTGAGGTTGTGATCTGCTGGTGGAGCGGGGCAAGTGGTGAACCAAGTGAACACGACTGGCGGAGTTCCGACATCCATTTCCTCTTCTCGGAGGGATTTTCAGCAGCCAAGAGGAGCCGCATCTTTGGGTCGACGGTGAGTACGAAGCTCATCCGAAGTGTTGCTTCTGCTTCTCCAGGAAGCGTTGGGGCGTCGGATACTTGACTGCCTGCGGATTTCCCATCGAGTACGTACCTTCTCAGCCACGGGGCTGACTGAAGGTCATGAATGCCGACATCCTCGGAATACTCAAAGAGAGTATTGTCAACAAGAGCGTAAAAACGTCTTCGATTTTGTGATACACGTGGAAGAAACGATGTCAGCGATTCAAGCGGAGCAGTGCCAGGTACGACGATCATGCTCATGAATCCTTGCTTTCTTATGGATGCTTGCTCAGACTCAGATTTGTGCGCAATTTGCTGGTGGTTATGTGACGGTGCTTTCTTGGTTGCTGATACACCAACTGGGATAGGCTCGCTCATGGAACGACTAGATCTGGGAAAGATTTTAAACAGACGTTTGGAATTGTCAAGTCGGGGATTGGTGGCACGTGAGGTAGTGAGGTGCTGCGGTTGATGAGCTCGGCCACATTGCAGAAGTGGCGATGGCAGCGGCGACGCATCCAAGTATTTTCCTAGTGAATTCACCTTCGACTGGGACGGCTCAAGCTTCATTGTCCGCATAGGGGCTTCCCTGTCGATCATTTCGGCTCGCAAAAGTGCGCGCAGATCAATTTCAAGGTCCCATAATCCATCATCGCACTCCTCAGTCCTGCTTATGTTCTGAGTCACCGGTGGAGGATGCGAATTCCTAGGTAGTCTCATCGTCTGACGACCTAGTGAGTGTGTTCGACTCTTGGGTCTGTAGCTCGGCGGAGTTGGGATTCTAGGAGTACGCGAATGAGATGGATCATGAAGCAGCGGCACCTTCACTTCTAGATGAATATGACTAGAAGAATCACAAATTTTTGAGCCTGAAGATTGAGTAACAGCGGCATGTGCAGGAACAGACTCGGGTGGCATGCATTCATCTTCCTTCGCTGGGGTGCGGCTAGTGGCAATGGTCGAAGTATTTGACAGGTCGGGTGCAAGAATCGTCTTCTCGGTAGTGAGGATTCTCTGCTCGCTGCGTCGACAGCGTCGTAATTCAATATCATCAGGGAAGGATCCAACAAGTGTCGAGTTTGGAAGCCCATTTTCCAGCTGATAGTGCTCAAAAATGTGCTGTTCTCGATAGATTCTGTCGACATCACCGGAAATGTTCCAATTATATGCACATGTGCCACTCGTTGCATCAAGGTTGTGGTCTCCTTCCCAGTTGACACTGATCTCTTGGCGCTCTTGATCTCGAAGCGCAACCAAATCGATTGGTTTTGCCATGAGCAGGCGAGAAAAGGGGATCGCAGTATCACCAGCTCTGGTGGTGTTTGGGTCTGGCGAATGGCTTGTCTTCGTAATGACAACGGGGCTCTGGATAACTTTTTGTGGCGACTGGAAATCAAGCAGAGGAAGAAACGTTGGGTTTGGAGTCATCCCCATTTGCGCGGCGCGTTTCTCATTCATGAGAGTCACTACGGCGCGCTTCGCCATTTCGTATTGGTGATTGTAAAGAGCGGCCATTTGATCACTGGATTGCTCAAGCGCGAGCAGCTGAGTCCTCGGAAGTATCGCCTTGAGTTTATCAATCGAGATGCTCGTCATCGTCACTGAGGCCGACACAGCCTGCAATGTGAATGGGAATACGCTTGCATCGATCCAGAAAAGGTGGCCGTTGGTCACATCCGCTACGGTCACCATGACACGACACGAGTGCGTTTCCGGTATGTGAGAAGAACGCGATTGATGTTTGGTTTGCTCGGCGATTGTAGCGATCATGGACCGGATACGTGGATGCTTGCTACTGAGTTGGTTCGTGTCCAATACGACTCGCTGTCGAATGGAGCAAACTCCTTCCTTCAGCAAGTAAAGCTCTCCGACGGTACTGTGACTTGCAATCGGATTATTTTGCTCAAAAATGTCTGACCAGGCAAACACACACAAACACACACAAACACACACAAAAAAAAGCATCAAGTGAGAAGGTGCGCACAAAAGAATTATCGAGTGGGGGGCTGTACTTACTGGATCCTCGAGTAAAGGTCTGGAACGAGAGCGTGTGATACAAACATGCGATCTTTTCCAACTCGAGACGAGAAAAGAAAGGTACACGTGTTCTCACGTATTCAATGGCACTCCTCATCGCCGGGATATGGGGCCAATGCTTAAGGAACATGGCAGCCGGGAAAGAGAGCAGTCGGCATGGCTCGAGAGCAACTGCGGCAATACTGCGCGAAAATTCGGGGACGAGAATCTCGAATTCGCCAAAGCCGTCGCCAGCGAGGATCTCCCGCAAACAGTTTTCGGTTCCAGGCATCGCTGTCGCCGAAGCCACTCCATTGGATATGCTATTGCCACTACTGTGCGAAAAGAAACTGCTATTCAGATTCTTTGCAAACAGCCCGATTCGACCGCTCAGCAAGATATAGTAGCGAGGCCCACTCGAGTTGGCTCCATTCTCCTTGTAAGCGTTCATGTGCCGTTCCAAAGCTTCAAATCGTGCTGCGAGGCACAGCTCGCGTTTATTCGAGTCTGATAAATCACGCAACAGAGAGATATCGGCAATGGCTCGCATCGTCAAGAAGCAGCGCTGGTTAAGGATGTTCTTGAAAAAGTCAAATAGCTTAGGTGTTTTCCCTTGATCAGCAACAGTTGCTTGCGAGAGCTTTCGCGTGATTTTCTGTTCGGCTTTGTGCCACTTGATCTTCGCGAGCTTGGAACGCACGTGCGATTCTTTTTCGATCTCAGCATCCGATTTTGAGTTGATCGAGTGAAACAATTCCCTTGGAAGGAGAAGCAATTGAGCTCCTCCTGGTGCAGTTGAAGTCGTCGCTGAAGACCCCGCAGATTTACTGTTTGTAATACTAGGAGTACTCGCTTCGACAAATACATCATGAGCGCTTCGGTAACTCCCAAGTGGGGAGAGGATTTCTTCCCCATACACTTCTCCTGGTCCTAGATGGCACAAGAACAGCGATCCAGCAGCTCGCTCGTGGCCCAGCGATGCGGTCCCTGTTCCTCGATGAATGTCAAGCTTCTGCTGCAGATTAGCTTTTGATGCCGCAAACTGTAGCAACAGACTGGGTCGACTTTGTCGTCTGTCTTTCGAGATTTCAGATTTTGGTGACAAGAAGTCTGCTTTCGGTTTTGGTTCTTCAATTACCGCCGGGATTCTTGCTTTGAGAAGCCGTTCTTCATTCACTGCGGCTAGAACCGAATCGAGAAACAAGCCCGATCCACCCACCACTCCTGAAATGCGCGTGATTTTGTTGCGTATAATCTTCCTCTTCGCGAACGCATCCTGAAGACTACCAATTCGACCGCGTGCGTGAGCGCCTGTCTCCTTGTATAGTTGCTGGGATGTCGTGGAGTAGTTGCTGGTCACGCTGCGCTCAAGCATGAGGCTCCGCACTGAGCGTTGACTCGCGTCAAGCACTGACGACACGTCGTCGCTCGGGCGAATGTGCAAGGTTAGTTTTCCGGACAAGACAATGATCAAGTAGTCGAGCTTATCATTGAATCGTATGAGTCGCTCTCCAGGCGGGGCGGAGATGTAACGCATGCTGCGTACAAGTTGCTGCAACTTTAGCGGTGAGCGAGTGAGCCAAGGCAACGATGTGTGCTCGATTACCTTCATCAACGCAGGATGCAACGTCATTGGATTGTGCTGAGCGACAATTGATCGAAGTGATCCTGGAGGGGACATCAGTCCATTTGCCTCTAATTCTGAATGCGACGCATGCGAATCCCCCACAGTGAGAGGTAGATTCAACTTGCTCAGATCGATTGAAGGACTGTGAACCTTCAGCACATGCATGTACGTCGTCTCGTCGAGAACCAAGCACTCGCAATTCGTTTGGGCGATAACAGTAGCTGGACATATGGTGCCACCCAGCAACACTCCCGTGCGAAAAGCATTGTGGGCGTGGAGAGTCTGAATATGGGTGCCATGCATCGCAGCTCGGTGTTTTGCCATCGCAGCAGCACGGTTCGTACTCATGTCGACTTCTCCATCGGCTACAAAATCTTCTGGATTCGTTTGGCTGCCACGAAAGCTACTATATCGGCAAAAAGTGTGCTTTTGGAACATCTCGAGCGTTGTCGACATGTGCTCGAGGCTGTAGAACGAAATGAAACCAGTGAGAATCACGACGAGGTATTGACTTTCCTCGCCCTCGTGGAAGAGTACATCACCAGCTTGCTTGCGCACGACCGAGGCGTGCCTCAGTATTTCCGCGAGGATAAAACGCGGGAGAAAGGGAAAGATCCCCATTCTTTTCAGCAAGTTCGCGACTTCGTCAAGTGCTCGGATGTGTTCGACCTTGAGTTGTGTCTCTGACGTATCCGTGGATGCTAAAATCAGAGACTGGCGGCGGTTTGGGCTTGTGATGGGTTTAATCCGCTTGTCCGCATAGAATGCACGTCCGTCTGAGTCTTCAAGGCGCTCAAACAGACTGCCAGCATTATAAATCGTATCGATAAAGAGTGGCGCGAGCCACCGCTCAAATACAACCTTCGGGATGGAGAGCAGGAGAGTGCCAGCTTCTACATACACGACTTTGGACGCAGTAGTACGATATTCGACCAGCTCCAAAGCGCCAAATATATCGCCAGGTAAGAGTTGCTCCAGTCTGTCCTGCTCCAGGGAATTTGTAGGGGTCATTGCGCTTCTCAGAGGCACTTTATTGCTGGACTGTCCGCTTTCTGGTATCACATGAGAAAGCGCCCGCAATGCCCCATGGACGACGATATAAGCGCTTGTGATCTCTTCCCCATCGCCCAGAAATTGACCATAGGCGGTGTAGTGGTGAAGCTTCATGGCATGACACATTCGCTCTGTTACAAGCGAAGGGAACTGGAACATCACCTTCGAGAGTTTGGAATCCGCAAGCATGCGTCTTGCAAGCTCTCCCAAGTCATTCGCATCGCGATCTTGTTTGCCCGTTTGAGCAAAGAACCGAAGTGCCCAGTCTTGAAATTCCCCTGCAAACTGGGTTGGCGATGCAAGGGAAGAAAGCGGATAATAGGACAGACTCACACGATCCTCACGCAGATGATCCTGATAGAACTCTCTTGTAATCCACATGATCTCTGTCCCGACGCCTCCAGCGATTATGCGAATGGGGACACTGGTCGTCGTGAGCTGCGAACCGGGGTAGAGCGTATCCAGCGCAAGACCAATCATTTGATCTCCAAACGTTTGTCCACGACGAAGCACAGCAAGCGGAAGCTTGCGCAGAAGCGACAATTTTTCTTCTCGTACACTATCATAGGCCGCATTTGTGCTTTCGTCAAGATCATTATCTCCAATCAATTCTTGAAAGCTGTTGTCATCTCCATCCCAGAACACGTCAAGTCGACCCGAGAGAACGATCACAAATGCATCAGCCTGCCCCTCGGCCAAGCCAGTGTCGTCGCTGCTGCAAGGGTAGAGCTCTTCGCCTTCATTCATGTGGCGATGTGGAGCTGTTTGAAACAGTTTGCTTTTCGCGTGTTCGGAGAGCTGAGAGCAAATGCCTAGGTGCCCGAGATCTGATTGCGATATGTCCTGTTGATAGCAGCATTCGATGCAAACGAAGAAGGGATAATGCGCACGGTGAACGATTACCGAGTATCAGTACTCCATTGCTGCCAGCAGCTATGTTGTATCTACACCTCAGTACCTTTGCATGCAAGGCTCCTTTTTCGCATGTGAGTGCAAACCGTTGCCGCATGCGGTCGAGTGTATCCTGTTTGGTAACCACATGGCTAGAGTCAGTCCTGTCGATGAAGAGAAAGCTGAGCCTGAGCAAAGCCTTGGCGCATCGAGAGAGTGCTGGTTCACTGACCATTTTGATTGCAAGCGCACGCGTGTTTTCTTGTGCGTGCTAC
The DNA here is from genome assembly GCA_000143045.1 of Globisporangium ultimum DAOM BR144. Taxonomy (NCBI): domain Eukaryota; phylum Oomycota; class Peronosporomycetes; order Pythiales; family Pythiaceae; genus Globisporangium; species Globisporangium ultimum. The sequence goes on along the minus strand of GL376603.1, from coordinate 149,885 downwards.
GTACACCCTCGCAAGCAAGGACATCACAAAAAAAGGCGGAAATGTGAGTCCACTCATCGTAGCAGCCATAGTGGAGTCAATGGTTCAAAGTCATCATTGCGCACAATTCCTCTACGTCGATACTGCGACTCGCGATCGGTTGCTATTTCCTTGAGTGTGCGTCTTTGCAGCAGATCGTCAAAGCCACACAGCGCTGATACGAATGCCCACCAGGATCAGATGTGAAAGAAAAACGCGTAAGCTTTACGACCAGTGCGTCATTTTTCGTGAAAGTCTGACATTTAAGACGCACCGCCATTTGAATACGCCACCTGGAACTCGCCAAAGTCGATCAGCACGCCGTGGCATCTCGCTTGGCTAGCGTTCCAGACTTGGAAACTCTCGCTCACATTCGGACGCTGGCTGAACGCTTTATTGAAATACCCACAGAGCGATCCATCAATCTACTTTTTCCAGCACGGAGTTCAAAGAGCAGAGCACGCCGAGGTGTCAGTAACGCGTAGTTTGGAATCAGCGCGAGTGAGAGAAAAAAACGGAAGACAACGGGTGGTTCGCACAATAACAAATGCACTCGAGTCTTCATTCACGGGCTCTTCCTATTGCAAACAACAGAGAGGTTTGGGTTTTGGAAATGGTGAAAACAATGAAGTGCGGGGTTTGAAATGGTGAGATCGTACTTGATAGCAAAGGATGTCGCCATCATTGAGATTCTAACAAGATGTCGTTGTAGGGTGGGACGTGGATGTTGAGCAAGTGGAACGGCCCTGCAAACATAACAAAACTCAAGACGATGATGGCACGTACCAGTAGCGTCGCTTCCGTCGCGATATCTGCCAGAAGACGAGACAAGACGGAACAAAACGATTGAGTCGGCGACGAAGTGAAGGAGGCAATTGGCAAATGATACGCAATTCGTACAATGCAATGCTGGGAGCACGACACCCGAGAAAACGTCCAGACTCGAGAGATACTGCTGAATTACGAGGAGATCGACATCGGTTCGAAAGCGAACGCTACGTGCTCAACGAAGCTAACGTTAGGGGTCGTATGGCACACCCGAATTTGCAGGCGACTGAAGTAAAGGATACGTTACGGTCTCTCAAGCGCGTGCAGCAACAACTTTTTGCGAAGCTCTGTGATTATTGGCGTCTCGATTTGACCGACCACAGATGCCGAAAATGATGAAGGTAGAGCCGCCGACGGCAAAAGCGGACGCAGCGATGACGGCGATGGCAGGCGAAACGACTTGGAGAAGTGTGGAGCCATTTACAGTCGAACGAGGAAAGCAGCTACTGCAAGCCAACAAGGGAAAGCGGTAGTAGGCCAGATGGAGCCGAACCAACCTCAGCTATCGTCTCAACTAATACCACGAATCGCAAAAAGACACATGAAAGAGTCTTTTTCAAGAAAAGCGAATCAAGCGAACTATTAATACGAGAAGACCGCTTTATTTGCAAATTGCTACAGGTGAGCCAAATTTATGTTGTATAAACGCGGCGAAAGCTAACTGACGATCTTTCCTTTTTCTCAGTTCTTCACCAAAAGCGACGTGCCTTCACTGGTGGCACCAGCGTGGCGGCTACCATGCAGTTTGGTCTTGCGCCAGATAGCGGCCACCACCAGCGCAGCCGCCGCGAGACCCGCTCCGATGGCTGGGAACCCAAAGTGGGCCGAGGAGCTCGTAGAAGTAGCGTGCGACTCGGCAACGGCTCCAAGCGTCGTTGTCGTGGAGACGACGTCGATGTTGTCCATGCACTTGGTCTTTGCGACCTGCGAGTACCATTTGGCTGCGGTTCGAGGAATGCGCGCCAAGTCGGTGGGCTTCGGCGTGCACTCATCCTTTGAGCCCGTCTGCTTTGTAAAGTTGACGTAATGAAGACCAAATCGAGGCTCGAAGGACCCCCACTCGTAGTTGTCGATAAAGGACCATGCAGTGTACCCGATGACAGGGATGTGGAAGTCGTAAATTGCCTTATGCACCTGCTCGATGTGGGTCTGGAAGTACCAGAGCTGCATGGGATCGTCGATGGTTTCGTCACCGCAGTAACCATTCTCGGTGAGCAAAATATCGGCTTTCGGGTCTTTGATGTGCATCCATTTCATCGCTTCCAAGTACCCAGCGGGGTACGCAGAAAACCATTCGCAGTTCCGGTTCCCGGTACGATGGCTGACACCGGACAAGTGGGTGCCGTCCGGATTACGCGAGTCGTCGACCCCCAGATCGCGGGCCCAGACCGAGTTGCCTTCACCACACGGAACAGTCGAATGCTCGGTGCTGCAGTCGGTGCCGACCTTGGATGCGTAATAGTTGAGCATGAAGAGGTCGTATGAGCCTTTCAAAAGCTCGGCTTCCTCGGTCGTAAACTCAGGCAGTCTATTGCCAATGCGTTCGCGCATCGTGGCTGGGTAGTGGCCCGTCACAATAGGGAGCAGGAACCATCCAAGAATAAAATCGGACTTGCGATCAGCGGCAGCCACATCAAGAGGGTTGCTTGGGTCTAATGGATAGGTGAAGTCAGCACTAAGCACGATTGTAACACGTGCCGTCTTATGGATGACGCCCTGCTTCTTCAATGCTCGAAAGCGCTGCACCACAGCTGCATGTGAAAGCAACACGTGATGCCCAACAACGTATTGGTAGCCTGCAAAACCAGGAGCGTTCGTTCCAACGCCGTATCCGTACTGGACGAACGAGTGAGGTTCGTTGAACGTCGACCACAGGTCGACCTTGGAACCGAACTCATTGAACATAAGATCGGCGTACTGCACGAAATGGTCGATGATCTGGCGGTTGATCCAGCCCTGTGGACTCAGCTCCGTGTGCAGCTCCGACGGAAGATCCCAGTGGTACAGCGTCAGGATCGGCACGATCTTCTGGCGCAAGAGCTCGTCGATGAGCGCGTGGTAGAAGGCGATGCCGGGCTTGTTCTTCTTCATTGTCTGCGTCTTGGCGTCCCAGTTCATGACGCGCGACCACGAGATAGAGAAACGGAACGAGTCGAGGTTGGTGTCCTTCATGAGCTGAATGTCGTCGCGGTAGCGGTGCAGGAAGTCGTCGGCGACGTTGGCACATGCGAGTCCCGGTTGCGCACGGCAGAAGTCGTCCCAGATGGACGGCGTGCGTCCGGTTTCATTCCAAGCGCCTTCGACCTGGTACGAGGCCGTGGCGGATCCAAAGAGGAAGTCCTTGGGGAAGCATCGAGCCGAGTCAGCAGTACTGGTTGGTGTGGAAGTGGTTGCAACCGTGGTTGCAGCGAACCCAGCAACGAGCACTCCGAGTGCAGCACGGAAACCGACCATGGGATGTTGATGGAACTGACAGATTGGGGAATGAGATATTTATCGAGAGGTGATCCGGTGAAGGATACGAGCTCTGACAGATCAGATTGAGGGCTGTACGTCCCTACGAAGCACAGTATTACTTTTATGCGCATCATTGCATCCTCTGTCCCGAGGCTGAAGCAATTTTTTTACTTTTGGCTTTTAAAAAAACCACTTTAAAAAGTTTTGATTTTTGATTTTTTTACAATACCCAACAGTTTTTTAGGTGACCAAAATAGTTTTTTATGTTGTCACCCAGCACAACTGTAGCATACATGTCGTATACATGTCATGTGCATGTATTATCTGGAACTTGATAGTTGCGGATACGATGAACAAATGGCTGCTTAGCATTACCTGTGTGGCCAGTAGAAAGGACACATAACAAGATTTGCACTGCTCACTTTCTAATTCCAATCGACCAGCACAGAAATCTTAATGCTAGGATATGATTACTTTCGCTGCATTAGGACGAGACAGAGAGGTTAGCCAACAGCCACAATGCGACGTAACGGCACCGTTTAACTACTCAACTGAAAGCACTATGTATGCCAAAAAGCTCGTATTCATTAGGAGCAGCAAGAGTGCATTCGACGACGTCAAACACCAACAAACATCGACTCGGATGATAGAATCGATGGCAATCACTGGTTAAAACCTAATTTTAAAGAGTTGGGGTTCGAACTGAAACCTCAAAACCCAGGTATTGTAGAAAAAAATGGTTTTCACCCTGGAAGATTTGCATTTTGAACATTCGCCTAACCACATCTGCAATCTGGTTGCAGCAGCCACTTTCTGATAATCCTGTGTCCTGAAGGCGTTTGAAGTAGGAATGAGGTGGCACCTAACACGGAGCCAAACTTGAACCTCTATCAGTATGGTTTACTTTCCTATGGACAAACACTCCAAAGTGGACGCTTGTTACACTCATCCACGCTGACGGCAACCAGATGGGCACCGCGCAAGCAAGCACGTGATCACAGAGAGACGGGCGTCCGTGCAAGTGCATATTGTACTGGTCACCCAAATCGATGCACGAGAAAACTGTTTCCGACATATCACAGAAACTAGATGTCGTACGGAGAAACAATCACCATTATCGCTATTCATCTTCTAGTTTGACAAGTGCCTTTGCACCTCTCTCAAAATATCGTTCGATATCGCACCGGACCGCACATTTTTGACGATAGCTTCAGCGACTCACAAAGCAAGCAAGGCTGTAGCGTGTAGCTGTGAATCTGGTGGTTTCGTAGGTGTTGAGTATGATAGCTTTGGCATCGTACAACGGTCATGACGACTTGGTGTTGTCATTGCCCTCAAATGTATCGCTTTTGCCGCTTTATGATGATAAGAAACGTATCCTAGTAATAAAACCGGTAATTTATATGACTGTAATTTCTCAACTGAGAATCATGTAATGCAGGTACCCAATTTGTACAAGAGGTTACAAATTTAAGTATATAATATGTTTTTAGAGGTATAAGAATTATATAATCACACCAGTTATATAACCGGTTTTGTTTGGATTGAGATACACTTACCAAACATATAGTGTGTGCACAGCCGCGATTTTTAGTGTTGACGGCAAACTCGTTTTTGTATAGGTATATCTTTTTATTGCGTCACTGTTACAAGGTGCAGAGTTTTACTCCAAAGAGGATACGCGAGGCATTATTTCAAAAAAATCTCATCAAACGGATTAGTAGTTTACAAGATATAAGTCGCTAAAAACTGGTGCATCGTTTTGGGTGACCAGTACAATAGAACGAGTCAGCATCCCAGAGCGGACCGGGGGAATGAGCCCTGACTGATTGGGTATGCATTCGTGCTGACCTGCTCATTTCTCGATCTGTGCTAGTTGTCGGGCAAGAGTGCCCCACGATCCAGGAAAAAGAAACGCAGAAAGAGGCAAAACGCAGGAGACTAAGAAATGTAATGATATTTGAATGCAACGTCAAAGAAGGCACGGCATCTACCACCACAGCAGTACAAGCCACAGTGAGTTCACTTTGGCCTCAATGCAAGGTAGCAACCGCATCACGTATAGATGAAATGCATTCAATTTCTCAGTTATTCACCAAAAGCGACGTGCCTTCACTGGTGGCACCAGCGTGGCGACTACCATGCAGTTTGGTCTTGCGCCAGATAGCGGCCACCACCAGCGCAGCCGCCACGAGACCCGCTCCGACGGCCGGGAACCCAAAGTGGGCCGAGGAGCTTGTAGAAGTAGCGTGCGACTCGGCAACGGCTCCAAGCGTCACCGTGGCAGCTTCACTCGTAGTAATGCTGATGTTATCCAAGCACTTGGTCTTTGCGACCTGCGAGTACCATTTGGCTGCGGTTCGAGGAATGCGCGCCAAGTCGGTGGGCTTCGGCGTGCACTCATCCTTCGAGCCCGTCTGCTCTGTGAAGTTGACGAAGTAGAGACCAAAGCGATGACTGAAGGAACCCCACTCGTAGTTGTCTAGGAACGACCACGCCGTGTACCCAATGATGGGGATCTGGAACTCGTAGATCGCCTTGTGCACTTGCTCGACGTGGGTCTGGAAGTACGAGAGCTGCCCGGCGTCCTCGATGGTCTCGTCGCCACAGTGGCCATTCTCCGTCAGCAAGATGTCGGCTTTCGGGTCTTTGGCGTGCATCCACTTGATCGTGTCCAAGTAACCGGCGGGGTGTGGAGTGAAAAGCTTACAATAGCTAATCCCTGCGTCAGGACCAAACGTCGGCAAGAGAGAGCCATCTGGGAGGCGGTTGTCGTCGACTCCGAGATCGCGGGCCCATTGTGAGTTGCCTTCACCACACGGAACAGTCGAATGCTCGGTGCTGCAGTCGGTGCCGACTCTGGACGAGTAATAGTTGAGCATGAAGAGGTCGTATGAGCCTTTCAAAAGCTCGGCTTCCTCGGTCGTAAACTCAGGCAGTCTATTGCCAATGCGTTCGCGCATCGTGGCTGGGTAGTGGCCCGTCACAATAGGGAGCAGGAACCATCCAAGAATAAAATCGGACTTGCGATCAGCGGCAGCCACATCAAGAGGGTTGCTTGGGTCTAATGGGTATGTGTGGTCAGCGCTGAGCACAATGCTAATACGCGCCTTCTTACGGATGACGCCCTGCTTCTTCAGTTCTCGGAAGCGCTGCACCACAGCTGCATGCGAAAGCAACACGTGATGGCCGACGACATATTCGTAGCCAGTGTATCCGGGAGCATGTACTCCAGAGCCGTATCCAAACTCCACAAACGAGTGAGGTTCGTTGAACGTCGTCCACAGGTCGACCTTGGAACCGAACTCATTGAACATAAGATCGGCGTACTGCACGAAATGGTCGATGATCTGGCGGTTGATCCAGCCCTGTGGACTCAGCTCCGTGTGCAGCTCCGACGGAAGATCCCAGTGGTACAACGTCAGGATCGGCACGATCTTCTGGCGCAAGAGCTCGTCGATGAGCGCGTGGTAGAAGGCGATGCCGGGCTTGTTCTTCTTCATTGTCTGCGTCTTGGCGTCCCAGTTCATGACGCGCGACCACGAGATAGAGAAACGGAACGAGTCGAGGTTGGTGTCCTTCATGAGCTGAATGTCGTCGCGGTAGCGGTGCAGGAAGTCGTCGGCGACGTTGGCACATGCGAGTCCCGGTTGCGCACGGCAGAAGTCGTCCCAGATGGACGGCGTGCGTCCGGTTTCATTCCAAGCGCCTTCGACCTGGTACGAGGCCGTGGCGGATCCAAAGAGGAAGTCCTTGGGGAAGCATCGAGCCGAGTCAGCAGTACTGGTTGGTGTGGAAGTGGTTGCAACCGTGGTTGCAGCGAACCCAGCAACGAGCACTCCGAATGCAGCACGGAAACCGACCATGGTCAAGCGTCTGGTGTGGGCGGTAGCTGGCAGATTGGAGAATGAAAAACCTCTCCCTGAGCAAAATCCGAGGGCTCAACACATCATTTCGGCACTCGTTCCCTCCAAGCAGTCCTGGCGCGCACGCATGCCACCCATCCAATTCGCCTGGTTTGTGGTTACAGCAACACGAGAAAGCGCTGGTTGGCCCACTTGAGCGCTGTACAAGTTGCTGATTGTCCCTACCTACAGTACCGTCCAGTCTGAAAAATGAGGTTATAGGAGCCGCTCACTTCTTGTGATACTGTACAGTAATCGTGCGTCCCACACGTAGTTGAAGCAACATTCACTCAACACAACTACCACCCACAAACTTCAATCGCGTCCACTGAGCGTCCGCCACCCCTATCCCGTTTCTTTGCTGGTTTGTGATAGCGGACGCTCCGCTCCTGTATCATCTCCACACAACGAAGACAAGCAACTAAAAATGGCGAATGTGCATGCGGAATCGGAGCCTCCACGCCAAGCGGACGAGCAGCGACATGCAGGCGACCGCAATGCGGGGACGGCGACGACAGCGAAGAACACCGACATCGTGCGTCTCCTCTGTGCCTATCTGTGCCTGTGTGCATATATAGTTATAGAGAAATGAACAGGGACGAGATAGCTGACTGACTGACTGTGAAAGTGTGCGCTCGTTTTGTAGCTGTTCCACGTCTCATTGCTGTATAATCTGGCGCTGCAGCACGACGAGCGTCGTCCGTGGTGGAGCCGCGTGGAGCCGTTGCTGCTCCTAGGCGCACTACCGCTGCGCGAGAAGCAACATCTTCACCAGGTGAGTGCGTCTTTCTTTGTGTTGGTGCTGCGCTTGTCATTGTGGGGGGCATGGCTATGCTGTGGCGACTGCTTTGATATGGATGGATGTACACGTTTCGTCTTATTTTGTAGCTGACGCAGAAGGAAGGCGTTTGCGCGGTTGTGACGATGAACCAGCCGTCCGAGCTCCTGCCGAACCTGTTTGCGACTCCCGTTTCCCCTGGTTAGTGCCCACACGCGTCGCGTGGTGATTGGTATACAGTCAAGACCAAGTGACCTCACTTAGCTTTGGGTTGCGTTCGTGCCTCGTGTATATTGTGATTGTCGTTTTAGAGGAATGGCGCGATGCAAATGTCGCGCAATGCTTTGGCGCCACGGACGATTTCTCTCCACCCACGATCGACACGATTCGAAGGTACTTTGGCCATTATTTCGCCACGTGCTCACTTTCTACAGTAGTGAGCTACTTCACACAAGTATCCTCTCTCACCTCCTTATTGTGATGTCTGTTGATCAGATGCGTTGCATTTATTCACACGCATGTGGACATGAATGGCGTCACGACCTACGTGCACTGCAAGGCCGGCCGCGGCCGCAGCACCGTGGTCGTCATCGCGTTCCTAATGCAGCATCGACACATGAGTCTAGAAGACGCGATAGCGTTTGTCAAAACCAAGCGACCGCACGTGAGTCTGCATCCTAAACAGATGCGCATCCTGCGATCGTTTGCCGAGGACCTGAGTACAGAGCAAGGATGAGCTTTATCTGTGTGTATAATAAGATTCATAGGCAATATACATGACCAACTCCGACGCCCATGTAAGTGATTCTGCAACGTCTTTACGGCTCTACTAGTATCGGTGCTACAGATGGAAGATCCCAGGTTCGTGGCATGCCATTAAGCACGTAAGCTGACGCGTTTGTCCCTGGTGGTGCACCAATATGCACTACCGTGTCCTCGGATAGGTATGCAATCCGCAGTCCCGAGCGCCAGATTCGAATCGAAACGTCGCGCTCGAAGATATCGCTGTTTTCGTCAAAAATCGGCTTTGGAGGATGGTGCTCTAACCCACGGTCCAGTGCTTGGAAGATTGCGTGCAGGTCCCAGACCCCTGGATTCAACGAAAATCCGGGCCAATACGAGAACGTGTGGGCAGGATCGCACACGGCAAATTCGTGCACAAAATACCGCACACTGTGGTTGTTGCTTCCGTGACTGTCAAGTCGTCGCTCCCAGCCGCTGTTCTGATGGCTGAGCAGCACGAGTGCGAGTGGTTCATCCTTCTCGCTGTGTCTGCTGCTGCGAAGTATTGCGAGCGCATCCGACAAGAACGACAAGGACGGCGCATGCTCACGATCGTCTTTTGAAATGTTCTGAAATTCCCAGTCGTCTTCAAGGTACAGTACAAATTGGCTTTGAATCCGTTCGATCGCCAGGTTGAGCGATTTCGCGTGGCCACGCTGGTCAGGAGTCTTAAAAAAAAAACTCGACGCTTGTTGGTAAATGCGCTTTCATGGCGTCACGATCAGCTGGTGACGAGTTGTCGTCCACGATGAGCACATAGCAAAACCAGTTGGACCAATCGGATTCCTGTTTGATCCCAAGTGCATGTTGAAGTGACGTGATGGTGCGAAGAAACAACGACAGACGCTTGCACGTGGTTATTAGCAGCGTCACGCAATCGCGTAGTTCATTGCCCGAGCTGGTTTGCGTTTCGCTCGGACGAAATGGAAACGATCTCGCTGCGATCCACGCTGGTGAGGTGTGCTCTGGTGTAAGTCGTTTGAGTTCGTTCATCGCAGCGTCTTGGCTCGCAGCATCCAGTGTTAACTTTGGCTGCTTTTTGAGGTGTATCTCCAATGCAAGATGAAGGTCGTCGCCATATCGAATCTCGACTGGAAGACTCGTGCTGCCACCGATGGAGAAATTGACCGTCCTGACCACCGATTGCGACTGCCGATGCTTTGCATTCCACATTATTTTGGCGACGATGTTTTGCCTCAGCGAGTCAAGTGGCGGGTGGAAACGTTCCGCAAATTCTTCACTGATCTCAAATGGGTCATCCTCTCTACTAGGCATTGTGATCGTGAACGCAACCTCCGTTCCCTCCGAATTTACGCCCCCCAAGACGTTCACATAGACAACGACATCAAAGAAAGGTTCATTGACTGGAGCTGAAGGCAGCACATGCGGGCATTCGATTGTCATGCGTGCATTTTCTCCGACTTCATTCGAAGTTCGCTCTGGTGGCGACTTTGCAGCGAGTATTGAAATGAGGAACGTCTCCCACTCTCGGATCACGACTGCATTCTCAAACAGTTTGTGCTTATTCTCCAAGATACGCTGACGAAAATGAGTACGAAATCCCTTATCTCGCGCAAGTCGCACAGTGATCTCCACAAAGTCGTCCTCAAAGTATGTGATCAAATCTGTGATGCCCATGACATTGTACATTGCTGCCGTGAGCTGCAAGATTGTTGTCCGTGGCGCGAGTATTACGATAGGAGTCCCAACAGCAAAGATCTCGAAACTGCTTCTCCCACCTCCTACAGGGAACGGGTCCAACACCAGGTCGGCCATCGCGCACACTCCCAAGAAGTCAGCCGTGCTTAAGGGTCGAAGGAAGTAGATGCGCCTGTACACCGACGGCGACAGCGTGCGCCGCCACCTCCTGCGAATATCATCTCCGAGCCATGACATAGCTCCAATGGGCACCGCAAGGAAGCTGGTCCCTGAACTACTCGAGAGTACGCGTTCGATGAGGCGGTCAAAGTCCGGGTGGAATTTGTACAGCGTCTGCGGTATCAGTATCATAACTGGCAGTACGCCCTTGGGTGGTAAACCAAGGGACTCGCGGAGCAGCGTATCGGACGTCGGTGTGGCCTGTTCTTGCGGAATCAACGGGGGTAAGAAGTACGTTGTGAGGTGACCCATCTCGAAGACGCACTCTGTGTACTTGGACTGCTGTTCATTGGCGCCGGCATGACTATTGGCAGATAGCGGCTCGGCTTGGACGTCATAGAAAAGCTTGGACGAGACGAAGTAGTCAACAGTGTCGATGCCGCTTGTGACGGCGTGGCCCCAGAACATCGCAGTCCGTAGCGCGAGGCGCGAGAATGCCAAAAAGTAGGTCTGGAGGTCCATGCCGATCTCTGTGAACACCAGCACATCCAGCTCTAAGTCGGCAATCTGTAATCGAGCTTCGTGGAGCTGATGGCTCAGGAACACTACGTTGTCGGCGCTGTTTAGCACCAGTTCGGTGAGCTCATCTCGCTGGTTGTCATCGTAGATGATCACGATCACTTCGAACGCATCGCGTGGAAGGTGGGTGATGACGCCCTGCATCAAGAGCCCCACAGAGTGATACCGCATGTATCCTGAATGGAAGCCCACTCGTATGCGTCGATGAACGTGAACGGTGTCATTCGAGTACTTGGCAAATCGCTTGGCGATGCGACGTGCTTTACGGTTCATGCGGGTAGTTGCTGATGGCGGGAACGTAAACTGGTAGGTTTTGTTTCGGCCGTGAACTACATGTGGCGCAGTGAATGACAATGCTGGGATGCCTTTTCTGTAGACTCGCGCCAATTGTGAGCGGATGCCCACGTCATTGAATCCCTGGTACACGGCATAATAGCCCATGGAGCCCATGCTCACTGTGGTGATCGGTTCTGGCAGGATTAGAGGCGCTTTTGACTCACTCAGTAGCGATTGAAGCGACGACGCGTATTGAAAACGAGCTTCGACAATCTCATCCGCAGACTGGTACACAAGTGGCAGCCTTGAGCTCGCGAGCCGTAGCTGAGCGCGGTTGTAGGCAGCGATGGCTTCGAGTTGCGAAGGATTTGCTGCAAGAGTAGCTTCGGCCAAGATAAACGCGCGCTGCAGGAATTGCAACGCCTTGTTCATATGCCCTCTGAGACCGTAGTGGGTTGCGATCCCATTGAGTGTTTCGGGCTCGTTCGGATTGATCTGGTGGGCTCGCTCCCAATATACGATGGCTTCGTCTTCCCTGCCGAGTAAGTGCAGGATATTTCCCGCGTTGTGCAGCACATACGATTGATTTGGGTCTAACTCTAGCGCCTGCTCGTTGACGTGCAGGGCTGCTTCCGTCTCCCCCAAGTTCATGAGTGCAAGTGCCAGGTTGCCCAGTGGTTGCACAGCCGTTGGGTCAGCTGCTGCCGCGCGCTCGAAGAATGGAATGGACACTCGAACGTCATGAAGGTCCATAAGCAACATCCCGATGGTGTTGAGCACGTGGATCCGGTTGGAGGCAACGAGATTCGTGGTGTTGCTGACATACTTGACGCGTTCATTCATACGGTAGTCGGTGCTCAGCGCACACTCGTAATGATGAATCGCTTGCCGCTTGAGCTCGTTCACGAGTCGCTGCTCGAAGACCGCATTCGATGTGATGGATTGCCGTAATAGTTCTGCGTACTGAAAATGAAGCCAGTATTCTTGATCAAGTGGAAGCGCACCGTTGAGACTCGCCGTGATGTCGAATGCTTCGTGGAAGTACTGGAATGCGAGGTCGGTGCTACCCAGTTTTCTGTGAGCTTGGCCAAGGAAGTACAGATGCGACACTGTGCGCGATAGGCTAGCGACCCGCTGTGCAAGTGCAATCGCTTCCACTGGTTGGTTCTAAGGTGGTTTTCAACAACAAAAGCCGCGAGCAAGAGAAAAAACGTCTTCAGTGAGCAATTCAAATGCATATGTCTTACGTGTCTTGGGCTGTGATGACAACGGCCGTGGCACTTACTTGAGCGTACACTCGCATCGCTTCCTTGAACAGCGCTTCTTCTGCATCCGTTCTTCCCATTTCGTCATGATCTGCATTGTTGACGACCAAGTTGACAAGTGCTGTTGGTACATACTGTCGTTCCGCTTGGTGTGTGCCTAGTGACGGCGTCTTCACTCCCCCAGTCTGTGCGCTATTCCACCCCCATCCACCGGGAAGCAATTCGCACAATAGCAGCACCAGCAGCAATGCGTGGCGTCGCGCAGCAGGAGGACGCTGTCGTGCGAGCGGCTGCATCGTCTATTTGTCGCGAGCTGCAACGAGAAGTTGCGATCTTTCACTGTTTTTGATTTTGACAAACATCGTGGCCAGAGTGCTGGTCAGACTGAGTCCGTCTGATTCATCAAATTGAACTTATATCAGTACTGAGGAGAACGACTGTGGGAGCTGCCGCAGATATCGGGTAAAAGAGCATAGCGAATACTCACCATGTCAAAACGACATGCTCATCAAATGCGTTTCAGAATTGTCTCGAGTGGGAAATCAAGTGGAATACGCTCCCTGTATCACTGAGCTGGAGCCTGTAGAACCTAAGGAACCTGGACGCTACCTTCGTCTGCAATTTCAAACAGGCCGTCCACGACGAACGACATCTTTACGCGCTCCGCAGGATCCTTCCGCGTCATGAGCTCGATCAAATTGCGCTGTTTATCGTTCAAAAGTCTGAGAGAGCGGGGATATTCCCCTTTTTCACTTGGAACTTGGCAAACACAGCATTCATCTGCGTCCTCCACGGAATGGTACCTGTCACGGCCTCCAAGATGCACATTGCAAAGAGTAAACATCCGACGCAAACGAAGGACGCCCACCCGTCAAGTACTCGGGCAATTTCCAGTGCACGGCACCCATGCACTTCACGTCCAGTTGGATTTCAGCGGCATTGAGCAAGCAGACCAAAATCGATCAGCTTTGCCCTTTCTCTTCTCTCATCTGTACAAATTGACCAATCTATTTTAAAAGGGTATACTCTGTCAAAGGTCAATGATTTCGTGCAGCATAGAAGCAAGGCTGTGTGGACTCCACACAGCATTACAAGAAAAAACCCACTTCGTGCAGAGAGCGGCACTACTTGAGGAGCGCTTGCGCGCGATGAACAACAACGCACGCAAAAGCAGCACGTGGAGCGCGCGAAGATTCGGCAAGAAATTTCGAAGTCTGAAATCCCCAAATGCAGCAAGTGTTGTTTCTAGTGCTTCTTGAGGTATCGACACTGTAACACATGCATTTGCGTCTGGGAGCACATCGAGAACTTCTTCAAGAAAAACACTGCGGCGGAGACTCTAATTTACATAGGCATCACTGTATTCTACTCTGTACTCTATACACCCGCAAAGCATGCATTATGTGCAACCTATCTATGTATCTAGCTACATTACATGATATCTTGATGGCTACCTAGTTGTCTCCGAAGGAATGCATACATCGATGCTGAACGATGGTTGCATTACTGTGCTGTGCGGTTCGTTAGCGGCAACTGTTACGACCTCCAAGGAAGACAACTTTGGTGTCACAGTGGCAGTTGACGGAGGCGTCATGACAGCCGCGTCTTCCACTTTGATATTCTGTAGCTGCTGCTGGCACTGTGTTTCCCACCATTGTGCTGTCTCCTCGAGCAGCGGATAGAAGTATGGCTTGTGGATCTTCTTGGGCGGCGCGCGCACTTTCCGCTTCGACTTGGCGCTTCGTCGTTGCGCACGCGTCGATGGCTGTAATTTCTGTAGTTTCGTACCAACAAGAGCAAATGGACTCACGAGCAGATCACGAAGTAACATCCAGAGCGTTCTCCCCATCGCGGTCGCATGCTGCATTGCTGTCGCTTCTTCTCGATCGCTGCCATTGAGCTGCGCTTCCTGTGCAATGAGCGCGTTTTTCTCCCCATCTCCGCTGGTTACGCCTTCATCGTCGCTTCCATCATCGCTACTGCTGTCGTCGTCGCTGGTAGCACTGCGCGTGTACCAGTGGTAGTGAATGTACTTGGCGACCACGACTCCGAGCAACGCCAGGAAGAGCGTGAGTGCCGAGCCGAGCGCCACCACAGTGCTCGCCATGAGCATCGGCGCTGGAGACCGCGGCAACAGGGATCCAATATGCGTCTGTGGCGCACCCCGCGCTTGAAGGCAGCGATCGACAGGCCGTGTGCGAGTGTGTCGGGAGCGCGCGATTACTGTCGCTTTCTACTACAACGTGTGAGTTGCTTTTTGAGCTGCGAACAGCGCTCGCATACTGTCCACGTGAAAGAATCAGGTGTAATTTCCGACGTTTTCGACTGGTTGGCGACATATCCACAGTGTGCCTCACACAGAAGAATCAGGCCGATAATAGAGGATTCAGACAAGTGAAAAGAAACAAGTCCATTGGTCGACGTCTTCGACAATCGACTCTTTTTGACGCGTTTGGCACAAAAAGAATCCGTTCGACTTCGACATTTTCGACAATTCGCCGGATTTCTGACCAAAATATTGATACGAAGAAAAGGGGCAAGCGATTGCTGTCGCTTGCTGCGTGACTGATTGACTGACGGATGGATGGAATGACTGAGCGGGCCGGTGGTTCTCTCTGTAGATGGGGTTGGCTCGACCCTCTCGCACGCACGACCGCAGACGGCCCAAGGCACAAGCACGTACGCTCGCTCCGCGCGGCAACCGCCGCCACGACAACGGTCGGCATGCAGCCAATGGCAATCCTGCAAAGAGAGCTTTGACTTTCACCGTCTTCCGGTTATGAACTAAGCGCAAAGCGAAAACAGCCGCCCGCGTGACAATAAAGCGTGGACATGGCGGCCACCCGCATGACAATAAAGCGTGAGCATTGCGGCCACCAACGTTCTTACTGTACAGCGAGCGTCGTGTCCACTGGTGCACACGAACGCACATGTCGGGGCGCGCGTGCAGGCCATAATAGAGTCTCCACGCACGCGCTCTGCTCCATGGGATTGGCACGAGGCGTCGTGGTGCCCGCACGTCGCACACGGTCGGAGGCAATGCGGCGCTTGATTGGCCGATAGATGGGTTAGCTGGTTAAACGGCCAATGTAACTCAAGGAGCAATCAGCGTCGCCGCCGTGGAGACGCATCCTCTTCTCCTCCTCCGTGTGAGTTGGATTTGGCTCCTCCCAGGGTTCTCTTTTTCTTCTTTGGTTGCGTTTTGTGTGGTTGTCTGTCGCTTGTTTGTGCCAATAAAACATGTCACGAACTGCGTGCGGAACTGTTCCATCTCGCTTGTGGAATAACGCATGCCTCCCAATCAATACAAAGTGGATCTCAATATACACACCATGTGCCTTCCAGTATTCCCAATAGTGGCGGCATGCTGCCATGATCTCATGCTGGACGTGCTGATTACTGTAATGATACTTTTTTAACGTTAAATTATTCCCTAACTAAATACTATTGATGAAGAAATACAGCGGGTGTGCTTGCTTCCACACGCCCGCTTCCTTCAGCGCCGCTTTGTCAATTTCTTTTTTCTCTTCTTTCCACAAACGTGCGCTCAAATCTCTAAATCGAAGATCATCTCGTCCAGACTCTGCTCTTGACCCGGGACGAGCCCTTCGTCGTCGCCGTCCTGGAAGAAGCCGCAGTCGTTGCCGCAGCGGCAGTCTTCTTCATCCTCTTCGTCCCAGCCCTGGTAGCCACTTGACTGTTTCATCGGGATCGCCATGGGGTCGGTCGTGCGCAGGTCCGGTCGGCGGCGCTCGCGGAAACAGCACGGTGACAAGCGCTCGAGCTGCCGCATCTGCTGCGCGGGGTCCGTGCCGAAGCGCCGCTGGAACGCACTCTTGGTCATGCCCTTGCGCGCCATGTACGCCTCTAATCGCGAGCGGTCGTCGCGCAGCGGCGTGCAGCTGCCGCGGTCCGACTCGCAGTCTGTTTCTTCGTCGCCCGACGAGATCGTCGACTCGGAGCTCAGCGACGGGTCCAGGAGCTGCTGTTTGAGGCGCTGCTGCGCGCTCGGCTGCTGCTTGGTACTCCACGCCGGTAGGCTCTGCGTCTGGAGCGGCGCTGCCATACTGAGTTGCTCTGTTTGGATTGTAGTACGGGGGGAAAACGCGGCGGTGGTGCCTCGACAATTGAAGAATGAACAGCTTGCACTTTGACACGGGCATGTTGCCCCATTGCGCGCACGCTCGAATCCATCACACAGCAAACATCAACCCACCCAGGGATGTAATTGACCCGCCCGCGCCTGTCCATGTGTGCCCGAGCCAAAAAGGAGATCCGACCCGACCCATCAGACCCGCAGACCCGTCCCTATGTGTTTGCGCGTTGGAACGGGAGTGTGGGTGGGTTGTGCGTACCGACCACTTGGCGGTCGGTCCACGCGCCAGTTGGAAGATGCATCTTCTGCAGCCTCAGCGCGCGCTGATTGGTCGAATTGGGGAGGAGGGGCCGCTGGCGCCACTCGCCCGTGGCAATCACTCGGTGCAGACCTTCTTTTCACCCTTCGCAACGTGTACTGTAAAGGGCACTCTTTTGAAAGAGTGACGGATGAGATTTTCGACACCCTAAAAGGAGGATTCTGTGTCCAAAACGAGAGTAGGGAATCTCGAGTTGCAGTTGCCTACGAAGAGATTCCATATGCTTTGTTGCAGTATGGAAGGCGAGGCAAAGAGCTCCAGAATATAATGCGGATGAAAAGGATACGGCGAAGTGGATCGAACATATATCCATACGTGGCAAATATGGGTCAGTCGTCGTCCAAAAGCTTCGAGAAAAGGTCCCATATCCGATCCACCCACCACGTGCAACTTGCAGTTGAAGTACAGCCGATTGCGCCGTTGGGTTTTTGTTGGCGGCGGATGTCGGACGCGAGCCAAAAAACTCCCAAAAAAGCAAATCATCATACTGGGTGATTAAAATTGATCCATATGTCTGGGAAATGAGGAAAAAATGATGCGAAGAGGACGCCTTCCCAGCCGCCAAGTGTACACAGTGCCATTGTTATGAAGTGCGGTCGTTGATTCATCATGGCGGAATATACGTGCAAAACACAGTGGTTGGTTTCATATTAGTCGTTAAGCAAGGCATGCCATAGTGGTAGATTAGATTACGTTTGCATTTGTCTCCTTTCTTTGTGCGTGGAAAGAAAAAGCGGATGTGGTCGCTTCTCGCGTTCATGGCTGAGATAAATAATATCGTTGAATTCTCCCAGGCATTTCGCTAAAAACCTAGCACTGGACGCTACCTTACAAATAACTAAATAGATACAATTTCTCTATAATAATGAATACCGCCGCAGTGGAAGCCCGCAGGGTTCCGCGTTTGCTTGACTTGGCTCTGTGTGTGTGTATGCGTGTCATCAAGCAGATTTACAGCTCCATGTCAAAAATGTCGTCGCTGTCGCTTGACGCAGACACGCTCTGCGGCGCTGGGGATGACGACCGAGAGCGAGACTTGTGAGAGTGCTTGCTGGCGTTCTGGGAGCGAAAGTACGCGAGGTTCTGGTACAGCGCGGGGTCATCTTCATCGTCGACGCTGGCGGCAAAGTCACTGCTGTCATAAAAGTCTCTGTACACGCCCGCGTGCTGCTTCTGTGGCACCGACTCGTCGAACTCGTTCATGTAGTACGTCCGTCGTCGGCGCGTGCACTCGGGGATCATCATAGGCGCCGTGCGCTCGAACGCCATCTTCTTGTTGCTGCGAAGGGACTGTGCCGTCGCGTACTCGAACACGTCGTCGTTGTCCGAGTCGCTGTCCGAGTCTGTGTCCGCCCAGGACGACGACTCGCTCACTGGGCTCTGGTGGCGGCGCATCGCGTGCACCCATTCCGAGAACTCTTGGTCGGCCATTGTGTAGTAAGCTTCCTGAGACAGCGCTGCGTGTGGGAAAGGTGGATGGATGAATGGATGAATGGATGAATGGATACTGGCTGGGTGGCTGCGCTTAACTCTTGGATGTTGCGCACAGTCGCACACAATGAGCGGCGCTTGTGGGCTTGCGGGCAATTCGGGGAATGAGATGCGCTGCGGGCCGTCACATGTCCGCGTCTACAAGCAGCAACAGCACGCACGTGCCGGCCAACACACACACTCTCTCTGTCCAGCCGACGACGCACAAGTTCTTGTGCCACCCCTAGCCGCATGCCTGCTGCACAGTAGAACATTCTTGTTGCTGGTGGTATTCAAGCCCGCTGATTGGCTCGTTGCCGGCGGTTTTCCGTTTTCTCCCCGCTCCAAGCACCGGTCCCAATTGCTGATTGGTGGATATGGTGATTCATTCGAGCCAATCAAGAGGCAACCGTGGAATCTGTCAAGATTCTACAATTGCAGCACATGTGGTGACAAAATCTGCAGAATAAAAACAGGCCACACGCGCATTTCTTGGGACGGCAAGAGAGACACGGCAACTCGGGCGCCTGCGGTTGGCTGGCTGGCTGGGCCACGTCGAGTGCGAGCTGTGTGTGCGTGCGTATTTATGCCTGGACCACGTGGCCACGACGGAAAAAGATCGTTGTTGCAGTTCGCCCAAGAGTGGGTGGTTGGGCGGGATCGGCGGCGAAATGCCGGATCACCACGATGCAGATACAGAGCAAGGTGCAACGAAAAGCGCCACTGGACGGGCGGTTTGTGCAATCGGTTTCCATACAAATGCCGAGTCAAATGGACTTGCATCTTGCGCTTGCCTCCTTGAACTCGGCAACCGTGTTTCAAGTATACTTAGTGCAAGTATAACGCGCGCTTTTTGCGCATGTGCAAAGATTCGGCAAGGGCGAGCGTGAACGTGGTGGAAATGTGAATTTTTGATTTTGATCCCAGCTGCTGCTGTGTGCGAGACATGATTCAAAATGGAGTGGAAGCTCAGCCATAATCCTGCATTGTGGAGTAAACACCCTTCATTTCTGTGCAAGACCAACACTCTGTTGTAGAACAACAGACAACACGGGCATTTGCGAAGATTCTCGTGTCTTTGGCTCTCTCTTCCAATCGCCCGTTTTGGGTGCGCACACAAGTGCTTACTTGTCTATCCATCTGGGGCACGCAGCAGATGCTCGGCATGGGCAATTCGAAACCGCTCATGCGCTAATAAGTGTGTGTATTTTTAGTACGCTGTTGCTCAGGATTTGTTGGATGCCCACATCGCATAGAAACACGGCGACGCGCATTTCTGGAGCTCACTGCACCCACGTTTTACAAACCGGTCAATAAATTTCAGTCCAATAAAAGGTAGCGCTTTAGCTTTCAGCTCTTGCGCATTTGTTGCACACAGTGCGGCTCTGAATCTGCACTGAACAGCATCAGATGCAGGGCACCGGCAACGTCAGTTCGCCGGACAGCTCCCATACTGTACGCTACATGGCGTCACTCGGGCGCATGTGACAGACAGGAATCTCCTCTGCCCATTGGTGCCAACTGTGCCGACGACGACTTCAGAACGACTTCAGACAGAGAGAGAGAGAGAAGAGAGAAGAGAGAAGAGAGATCCAGAAAACCTATTGGAGATTCGATCCTGGAAGTTCGTTTGGTTTTCTGGATCTCTCTTCAGCTCAAGTCTCGTGTCTGGCCCTTTTTTCGTGTGCAAATGGAATCTTCCACTCCTGTGAACCACTCGATTTTCTTCTCTCAAGAGAAGACACCATTGCATCTATCTAACAGTGTGCTATCTGATGATGCACTTTGTATTTCTAAGGTTGTACTTTTGGACCACGACCTTTTGGACCACTCTCGGTTAGTTTTGACTCAAAACTAACCGTGGTCAAAACTAACCGTGGTCAAAACTTTTGAGCACTGACAGTGAGATTCAGCCCCAGGTTCAACTTACAGTCGCACCTGTTCCCGCTGTCACGCACGTCAGTGTCGTCAATACGGTACCGCTCATTGTACTGCAGGCCAGTGTGCGAATCTTTGACGCCGCCGTGCGTCCGTCGTCGGCAACAGGAACGGTCCGCACTTATTCCGGCTTCCGCTCCTGTCTCTGCGATCTTTTCATGATAGCAGCGTATCCACATTAAGTGGACGCTCGAATGGATGGCGGCGGCAACGTGTCAAGTGTGCAGATGGCAGGCCTCTGTGTTATGTACTTCAGCATGGTGGTGGCCCCTGCAAATGTGTATCTAGTGGACGAGTGCCAGCGCCTTCGTTGCGATTTCCGCCGCGCTGACGCATGGGTGCAAGGTGGCCTGAACACATCACAAAGTGAAACGGCCAAAAGATCGCGAAACGCTCAGCACGTTCCCACACACTCAAAAAAGCATCTGCAGAACAAAAGATCGCCTGTAGCTCCCAAACTACAAGTGCAGACCCACACGAATAAATCCTGCAAGCATGATCAAATAATCAAGATATGCGGCTTGTTTACTACAGTGCATGCAAATATGCTGGCAAGACACTGGCATGCGTGCGGAAAGCATGCGCTTTCCGAGTCAGCGTCCTGTATTCAGCAAGACCAATTCGCAAGCGTCATCGCACTGAGTTCAACATACAGTACGACAAATCATGGCGACCGCAATACGTGGCTGCGCGCTTACTCTTTGTATCCGACTGCGCCTTTGCATGTTGCAGACTGCGCAGCAATGGCGACCGTATGACGCTTGACTGCTTTTTTGCATGGCACTTGGACTTCCGGTACGTCTTTATTTCATCACTCAACCAGCGCCGTCTACGCGTTCGCGCCAGTGGCGTGGGGCCGGGCGCGCGTACTGCGGGGCGCCAAGCCTGCGGGTGACGACTGCGGCCGCACGGGCACGTGGCGGGCGCTGGCCGCTGCGTCCATAAATGCGTCCGCATGTGGGGCCGCCGACTGCCGATGTACACACAGACGCATAATGCAAACAGCACAGTCAGCAATGCCGCATGCGTAGACTCAATTGCTTTCACGTGACGACGTACCTCTGGTCCGACGGACGAGGCGTCCAGCGTCTTCCGCGGCTGTGCGCTGTGGCTTCCTTGGTCTACATGCCATGCATAACGTGCATGTAAGTCTTACATGCCTGTGAAAAAAACACACACATACAAAAAACAGCAACCGTTGGCCATCGTTTCAGTACGTACGCAAAGTGGGGGGCTTGCGCCGTCCGCTGGTGGGCGGAGACGCCGCCGGCCGCGCGATGCTTGAGAGCGAGTGCGTGAGCGAGAAGTCGTAGCCATTGTCCGGTCCCACAAACTTGACTGCGCGTTGCTGGTGGTCGTTAGTGCCGAGCATGCATGCACGTCTGTTAGAGAACAACAGCATCACATCGCACACAAATTCAAAGGAGCACCTACCGGAAATCGGTTGTCGTCCTCGAAAACGGACGGCGCAGTCGCGCTGCACAGCGACATCAACGGCGATTGTGCCACGATCACAGCGCTGTCGCGAGGCTCTGGGAGCGCGAGTCTGTACGTGAGCCGCGTTCGCACTGGGCTCTCGACGCCTCTCTCTCGATCCACAGGGAAGTGCGGCGTCGGGATCTGCTGCGTCGTGGGGATCTTGCTCAAGTCCACAAGCGCCGCGGGGTAGAGCGTCCGATTGCTGTAGTACGACAGCGGGCTCTTGCGCGGACTACTGTCGTGCTGCTCCGGTTCAACCTCGCCATGGTGGTGGTAGTGTGTGTTGTTGTTGCTGCTGTCGTGTCGTGCCGACGCAGACCTGGTCGGCTTGCGGCTCAGGTTTATTAGAATCGTCGACACGATGTGGATGAGCTGTGCACATAGGTAAGCACGTCAAGACTCATGAATGCAAGCATCCATTGAATGCAGCTTCGTACATGTGTTTGCAATCGCCGCACATCCCTGCGCATGAGGTCGCGTGCTCGGATGGCTGCGTCCAGAAAACTCTCTCGAAACTGCACGAGCTTCTGCATCGTGCTGCGCACTCCCGCGTGCAAGCAATGCTCCGGCGTGTGTTGTCGTCTGTTCATCTGTTGCTTGTTCACGTGGTTGATCTGCAGCAGGAGAAAACACACAAATGTATACTCAGACAACACAAAACCATTTTCACAAAAAAGCTCAAATGACAAGCCAGCGTCAGCACAGCGCACGTACATAGTGCAGCCGATTTTGAGCCCGCCACGCGCGCAGGTGGTAGAGCAGGATCTTCCAGTTCGTCACCGCGAGTGCTTGCTTGGTCGCCGTACTCTGCTTCACGACATCGCGTAGTTGCGTGATCACCTCCGGATCGCGCTCAATGGTGTCCCAGTCATCCAAGAGCGGCAATTCACTCGACTTGGAGTCGACGCTTGCATTTCCGACAACAACGTGCAGCATAGCGATTTGGGACTCGCGTGGCCTTTCAGTAAACAGAACTCTGTTGTCACGATAATAGCTGTTGCTGCTCGAACTGCCATACAGAGCTTCATGCAGTGCGTCTTGCTCTTCATTGCCATCGCCGTTGTCGTCGCCTTCGACTTCGATGTCCTCGTAGTAAACTTGGTGTCCATCTGGGTCCACATACGACGAGTAGAGTGGGGTGTCGTCCTCTGCGCTATTCAAGTCGTCTCCACACGGATCCGCTACTTCAGCTGCGATGTCTCCTGAATGTAGCTCTCCATCGCTGACGACGTCCTTGACTTGCTGCGACTCGCTCGTGAGGCAAACAATAGACCTAGTGGAGGCATCTGAGTGAATCCTTTGGGTGCGAGTAAATCGCCGACGCAGCACTTCGTCTTCCGTTAAAATTTTGCGCACAATCGTTTTCTTGCGGTGACTCGGCGAAAAGGACGAATCGCTGCCGCCCATTGAGATCCCACTCACCGCAAGATCTCCGACTCTCTCGCGTTGTGTGGGTGTACGTTCCAGGAAGTCTTCTTGAACGGTGCCGAACACTGTTGACGAGACCTTGCGATAGTACGGACTAAGCGTCTGTGTGCTTCCTCCTCTCTCAACAATCGCAGAGACGTCATCTGACGATAATCGGTAAGCATGATCCCTGTCTTCTTGATGTTGATTCTCTTCACGCAGAGGATTGAGTTGCTGCTGGGAGTTCAATCGCGACGGCTTTCTTCGAGCAGATTCACTGAGCTCTGGGCCTCGAGATGTGCGTCGTGTGAGAAGTGATGACGACGAGCGCGACGCATCCATTCCTGCTGGAGAGACGCGACGTCCGATTGGAGAACCTTGAGCGCGAAGGTCCACGTTATTTGCAATTTCTTCGCCTAGTACCGCACATGCGATCAGTTTTCGCACATTCTCCACCTTGGACGAAGTCATCGTTGCGTACAAGCTTTCGATTTCCAGCACCATCTTGCTAACGTATTGCCACTCCGTCTGGGTCAACTGGTTGGCAGCTGCCGTGCTCTCGACATCCTTCGACGCCGTTTCCGCATATGCATATGGATCAGCATTGGAACGGTCTGATGCCTCGCATAGAGCATTTTGCGTCTCCTTCAGCAGCAGCTGACTTGATATATCCATCAACCGGGCCTGGTGCTTTTCACACAGTGTGCATTTGCCATCGTCGACATCCCAAGTCGATGTGCACCGTTCGTTTGCTGTTTGCATTTGAAGTCGCATGTTCTGCAGGTCCGACACTACAACTTTATTTGCGTTTTGCACCTTTTCACACTCCAGTTTCCAGAACTCGATCTCCGTTTTCGTACGCTTGCGTACCATGCAAAGCTCTTCTGACAAATGGCTCAAATGGGTCGTCAGCGTGAGCAACCGGTCCGTTTGCAAAGTTGACGATCGTTGCGACGCGCGCCGCACGTTCAACAGCTCATTTTGCGTTGTCGCAAGAGCTTTGAACAATTCTCGCGGGTGAGATGTCATACTCACGACGATGTTGCCAAGCGCGATGCTATTCGTGCGCTTCCTCCGCTCGTCATCCTGACCAATTTCTTCTTCTGCTTGCTGCAGGAAACTCTTTTGGTCTTCGTACTCCTTCTGCACACGCTCAATCGCTTGCGAGTATCGCCGCGCGACTACCTCGGACCTCTTCACTTCATCGAGCTTTTCGAACTCCTCGTCAGCTAAATTGGCAACGAAATCCAACCCGAGTGAGTCCACTTTTCCATCTTCCTCCTCTTCGGCCTCACCACCCTCGGAATCTTCCTCCTCGACCGAAGTCGTAATTGACGTCAGCGACCGCCCCCGCGACTGCTGCTTGTCGAACTTTTTCAGCAAGAGCTTCACGGTGGCTTGCTTCTCTTCGATCGCAGCGTTTTGATGTTGCAGCGCAAGCGTCAACGACGTTTTCAACGTCATCACTTCTTGATGATGCGACTCCTGCTCCTTTTGCGATGCTCGCTGTGCAGCAAGAAGCCGCGACTGCAATTCCTTGTGCGCTTTGCGAAGCTCCAAGATCGTCGAATCCTTCTCATCAAGCGAGCTTTTCAGCTCCATGATGAGATGCTCGTATTGCGCATTGCGCTTGCTCGTGATCTTTTTGCTCCGATTGACGCCATTATATTCTCCTGAAAGGCTAGTTACAGATGTGACATCCGATATGGACGACGCCGACCGCATAATCTCGTCCAAGTCAATGCCTTCTTCGTCATCCAAATCAACCTGGAGGCAGGAATCCACTCCATGGCTCTTGATGTACTCCATTTGCTGCAGCTTCTCCTTCACTTCTTTGGATCGCAACTTGGTGACTTGCAGGTCGCACTCAAGCTCGTCAGATCGAGAGTTCGCTTGATCGAGCGCCGTCTTCAATTCCAGCACCTGGGCCAGTGTTTTGCGCAAATACGATTCAGACGCCAGGCCGTGTTCACCGTCACTTGGATCAATGAAACCCGCACCGTTGCATGCACGACACTGGATCAGCCGCACTGGATCATTCAACGATCGCCGGTGATGGAACAACGAGACTGAACGTCCAATACTGGCGGACTGTGAGCCGCTTGCCATCACCGAGTCACTTTGCTGCTCTCCTCGCCGTCGTGCACCTAAGTCGCCATCCAGTGGATCCATTTCATCCAACTGGACCAACAACGCTTCTAACCCCCTCGACACGCGATCTTTCTCCTGTCTGGCGCTCGCTTCGACCGCATCCCAGATCAGATCGTTGTTCAGCACCTCGAGCACGGCATCTCCGACATCCTCCCACGTACACCGGGACTTGTACACTGCGTCGATGACCCGTTGACGCTCCGAGAGTCCGTTCTGCGCGCCGAGGAACCACGAATCGTAAAATTCACCCGACTGGAGCTCTTCGTTTTGATGCTTCAGCCGTAGCATCTGCTCCTGTAGCTGCTGGCATTCCAACCTACAGGCACACAAATACAGATCAGAACTCGAATCTCACCACTGAGCACATAACAGAACTCGTACATGGCTTCTCTCGCTCGCTCTTCCCACTTGTCTTTTTCTCGGCGCATACTCGTCGGTCCGCCGTTCTCCGCACTGCTGCTATTACCTGGTCTCCCTTCGTGCTTGATACTCGAATGCGAGGCAGCAGCAGCGGCAATGGTACCAGATGCTCCCGCGCTCATGGCGGTAAACCCGGACGCCTTGTCTTTGCCCATGAGATCGTCACGATCGCGTCGTCAAGGACGTGAGCGTCTTGGATCGTCTTTGTTTGTTCACCATGTCGCGCAGCATGAGCAGCTGCTTGTAAAAGTCCTTCCGCAGCTGGTTGTTCTCGGCGATGCGCCGGTCGAGTTTCGATTGCCAATGCGCGAGTTCGTTCTCGTGCGTCGTCTGCTGCTGTACCAGCATCTCCACATGCTGGCTCTGCGTGTGCAGGAGCGCTTGCTTGGCGCCAAGTTCCGTCTGGAAGCACTCGTGCATGACGTTCACGAGCGCGGTCTCTCGCTCTTGGATCGCCGGAGCGAGCACCGCGTCAAAGTACTCTTGCATATCGGCATCATGGCCTTCCCCTTGATGCACCACACGTTCATGTACCCATGCTTCCGCTACGGCGCGGAACAACGCAGTGTTGTTGGCTTTCTCGAGTGCGAACTGCGGGCGCTGCGTTGTGAACTTGAGCGTCGCCGCCGGCGCGGTCACGTCACCAGTAAAGCGCGATGCCGACGCAAGCGCCATCGCGTGCTCCTCTTCTTCTTTTACTTCTTCTTCTTCCTGTCGTCGTCGTCCTCCTTATCCCCGTGGCACAGCGGACAGCGCTCCCGTGCGCGCGATGGAGTTCACACTGGCGCCATATTCGCGCATCGCTATGTCGATGCGTTTATTTGTCAGTCTTGGAAACTTCCTGTGCTCTAAGTACGCAGTTGGAATGCGTACTTACATTCAATGAGTTAACAATGCAATGCAATAATTGTAAAAGCACAATAATAAGCTGCAGTTTAACAATATAATTGTATATTGCACTACATTTAGTACCGAATTAATTGTAGCAAGGACATAGGATGATCATGCGTTAAGCATCCAAATGGTATTGTGAGCACAATGTGTGACGAAGGCATGCTGCAACACGGGAACTTTGCAGTACCAAAAACAACTCAAACCATAAATTTGCAACACACACAAACCACCCACCGTTACCCACCACAAATCTGACACAGCTTAAGGAGACGAAAAAGTCTACGAAAACAACATAAATGGCTGACACGTAACAAATTTGTGTGCCATTTGTGTTTTCATTTGTGTCAGTTTTGTGCAAGCTGAATACTTCCAAAAACATCAAATACACTCCCCCCGCACTGAGCAAACAACCTCCTTCGATAACCTGTTTTAATCGTTAATCATTTTAAAAACACATTATGGGGGTTAAGGTTTTTTTAATGAAGTAAGACGAGAAAGAACAACCGACGCAGACACTAGAATCTTGGACAGCAACACCTAGTCTGAATGCGAGTGCCTTTTTGTTTGTATATTGTGCACCCCTTTTACCATATTCGAAACCTCGCAAAAATTGATAAGGTTGGATTTGTTCAGTGCAAAGGAATTTGAAATTGTGGATCACACCAACCCATTTGATTATTTTCTTCAAGCATGCACGCTGTGTAAGCATTAAGAGCCATTCTCAACCAACGGATTTTCAAAGGGATTTGATTGGTCAGCTACAGCAACAGATTAGTACCATAAAAGGGACATCTTACAGTTACGGAAACGCATGTGTCAGCTGATTTTTTGCCAATACAATTCCATTTCCTCCTCGCCCCAGGAGTGCCAATATCATCTACCCCTCGGCCCTCTTCTTCGCAAAACAAGCATGTCATCTGCATCAAACGCTCAAGTTTCTCACCGCGCAGCGGATTACGGGCTTAGTGGTCTCGTGGTTGTGATTGTGGCTTTTGTGTGCCTACAAACAAAAGCCAAAGCGGCAAACACGAAGAAGAAAACACACGTTTGACAATGTGTTGTGTGGCTACTTCACGCCAACGCCTTCTTCACAAATCTGAGTTGAAAAATATTACCGAATGAGCTGCTCCTCGTTCGAAAAGCTGCTACAAATTGTTGGACCATATCTGTCAGTCGACTACTACCAATAGCTTCGCAAAGCGTCAGGAATCCTTCTAATATTGCCTGCGGGCATGTTGTAGCGTTGTATTTTCTGGTTGGCAGGCGACAGCTACCACCACATTCGCGTGATTTCGGGTGTTAGTCGAGCTGCTTTCTACCGCATTGTGTATCTGTAATGGGCTATACCTAACCATTACAGATTGATATCTTGGATTCTGCGATTGGGACTGTACTGTCGATTGTTCCAGGCGACAGCCACCGCGTAGTCACTCCAACAGCAATGCGCACCATCTTTCCGTTACTAGTCGCTTGCCAGACGGGTCACCATGTCCAAATGGCGAAGGTAATACACAGGTGCTTGCGTACATTAATCGAGAACGCCTCTGAGGTTGACTCGGGCTGTTCAATCATTGTAAGAGGGCGCTGTTCCAAACAGTCCCTCAAACACGGCACACACGCTTATGCAATTGAGGAAACGTCTCCCGACTTGGAAGGAGGAAGGACGACTTGAGAGCTTGAGAGAAAATTTGCAACTGAATTAAAATGCTGTTATGGCTCCTGTTGCTACATACAATTGAACCTCAAGGGCTCCTAGAGGTTTTACTTGTAAAACCTACACATACAGAAATAAAACCTATGAATCTAATATATAAAACCTTGGGTACACTGAGGTTGAACCCAGGGGATCTTTTGGAAACTTGAACTTGAAGTACCGCGGAGATTCCCTGTGAATGTAATGGGCCCTCATGGTCATTACATGGAGGTAGATGTGTGTGGCACACACTACTTCACAGTGCACCATGGGTGACTATTACCGGTCGGATACCGGTAATACCGCCGATACCCATGGGAACTGGTGACGCCATTGGATGATGTCACTGACTATTCTGGCACAGACAGTTGGTGCATTTTGGAGTAATCACCACTGGTCACAATCATGTGCGGAATGATGGTGTAATGGGCTAAAGGCTGCCATTACATGCAAGGTGGCTCTTTGTGTGTGTCACACGCCACCTTGTGGAAGTGCATTGTGGGTGCGAAGATATTGGGTGAAACACATAAAAGTGATCCCACATGCACAGGTGACGTCATCGTCTGATGTCAGAGTAATCTGTGTCTGAGTTGAGTGTTGATCGCTCGCAATCATTGAGATTCGGCGTGATTACGCACGACAGTACTCTAGACATGTGAATGATGGTTCCTACTTTGGGAAACCACACTGGTGACGAGGCCAACGTGTCTCTACCATCTGAAGTGAGTGGCTTCCGCCAATCACTTTGCAGGGAATCTCCGCGGTACTTCAAGTTCAAGTTCCCAGCAGATCCCCTGGGTTCAACCTCAGTGTACCCAAGGTTTTATATATCAGATTCATAGGTTTTATTTCTGTATGTGTAGGTTTTACAAGTAAAACCTCTAGGAGCCCTTGAGGTTCAATTGTATGTAGCAACAGGAGCCATAACAGCATTTTAATTCAGTAGCAAATGTGCCTTCAAGCCTTCAAGTCGCTCCTCCTCCTCCCTCCAAGTCGGGAGATCGCTTCCTCGTTCGCGCTAAGCGTGTAAGCTGTGTTTGAGGGACTGTCGTAGTACAGCGCCCTCTTACATACGACGAGTGAATGCTTGCGTTATCTTGCTGGAAAATATGCCTTCCCTGCATCGCGTCGTCAGCCAGAGGGAATAGGTGCTTGGTCAGAGTTTGCTGGTAGTCGAAGGAGTCTTGTCTCCCTTCAAGCACAGCCAACTTTGTCTTCGTTATTTTGGAAAATCCCCCCATACCATCACCGACCCGCCGCCGTTTTGACTGCTCCAGTACGTCTCCTTCTCCTTTCGGAGGTCATGCCAATAGTACTGGAGGCCGTCCGGTCCGTCGAGGTTGAACTTTTTCTCATCAGAGAAAATGACCATGTCCCAATTAATGCGTTCCTTGATGCGGGCTCGAGCCCACGATACCCGAGCAGCAATATGGCTTGGCTTCATCTTAGGTTTCACCTTCCGCTTCACATACTTCACATTGTCATTGCGTTGCAGTTCACGGCGAACGGTCCGAGCAGAGACAGGCTTGGATAGTAAATTGGCGATTTGGGACGACGACTTGCTGTTGATAGTGGCATGGCGGGATACGGCTCGACGATCGCGCTCGGACAACTTGGAAGCTCTCCCTGCGCGATTCTTACTAGCGTAATGGTGTGGGTCCTTCAGGAAATTTTCCGCTACATTTTTGGAGTGACCAATGGTCTTTGCGATGGCGCGAAGCGATAGTTTTTGCGCTTTCAACACCTGGATTTGGCCTTGCTCGACGGGCGTCAGCTTTGTATCTCCAGGCATCGTAGAGGAGAGCGAAATGCAAAATGAAGCGTGCGAGGTGGTTGGCAATGCACAGACGCATGCGTAATTGAAAAGAACCGTTTTAAAAGGTGTTTATGACGCCATAAACTGTCTTTTTGTAAGTGTCCTCATAGCACTGTCCCCTTTCAAAAGTGATAGGTGTGTTTTTTGGAAAATCTACGATGCTGATTGAGGAGCGAACAACATCAATCGAAATCGTTTTCAATAAGGCTCATTTTGACCAAATTTCACGCTCCAAACTCAATTATTGGCCAAAATTTTGCAAAAAAGTGGATGTCCCCATAGCACTGACCAGCACTGTATTACAGTGCTGGCCATAAGTATAACAAATCGTTATTTTGATGAATTTCTCAGCCAATTAGTGTGCGTTTGAGCTGAAAATCGGCCAAAACACTTCTTTAATTGTGTTTTACAGGAGGGTGCCATTTTTTTCCGCATCAAATTTCGTTTAGTGGTCGAACCGGAATGGGTGCCCAAAATGGCCTGGTCATAAGTATAAAGTATTTGTAAAGACCCCGTGTTATTTAGCTTTCTGAAACGTTCTAGAGGCAGCTAAATGATTCTAGTACTTTGTCTTTCCTCCCCTCTTCTCTGCAACGTCGCTGCAACAATCAGGCACCGAAGAGACCAACCTACGGAGCTGATCTTGATCGAGTCTCGACCATTCCAGAAGTACGGCGACTCCTAGCTTGTCCACGCTGTTGTACTGCCTTCCACTGTAACGGGGCCACCCGCCACACACTGCGTGCGCCCTCAAGGTGCGCACGGTCAACACTCTTTAATGCTCAGTGCAAACCTCGACTAGGTTTGCACCGCCTCCACATGTACCCTTTTTGTTGGTACAAGCCCTCAAGTACAGGTTGACAAAAGAGGATGTCAACCTGACTCCTTTTGACACTCTAAGGGAGGCATGCTATTGGTTTAATAATGCACAAGCAGGTAGACATATTAGCCAATTGGGAGAAAGGAGTTCTCCCAACCATTGATTAGGACTTTTGGTACTGTTTTAGGATATTTGTGTGCTACCTCCGAACCACACTGGCTACCGCCAACCCTCTAAATGGTAATTCACTCTCATCTTTGCGTTACAACACAAAGAACCCTCCTCCTCGACTAAGTGCGACCACTTAGCCGTTACCGCTTCCTCCACAGCGCATACGTGTAAGCCAGAGTAACAGGCAGGCCTGTTACATCCACCGTGGTAGACGGTCCTGACAAGCTCTCCCCAGACGTTTTCGACGGGATTGAGGTCAGGGGAGAGCGCTGGCCATTTGAGCACCTTTACACTGACGTCCTGTAGGAACGCCTGGATAGCGCGGGAGGTGTGGAAGCTGGCAATATCGTGTTGAAACACGTAGTTGCCATCGTAAACCTCATCGCCAAAGGGCAGGAGGTGTGTGGTCAGGGTCTGCTGGTAGTTGAATGAGTCCTGGCGGTCTGACAAAATGACTAGCGTTGTAGTGCCACGCGCGGAGATGCCGCCCCACACCATAATGGACCCGCCTCCGTTCGACCGGCTAAAGAACGTCTCTTTCTCGGTTCGAAAGTCGTGCCAATAGTACTGTGCGCCATCAGGACCATCTAGATTGAACTTGTTTTCGTCTGAGAAGACGACGTTGTTCCAGTCGACGCGCTCGCGGATCACCTTTCTGGGCCAGTCGCGTCTGGTCTGACGGTGCCTCGCCGTCAGCTTGGGTGTCTTGACGCGCTTGCCCCACCGCATGTAAGGCGCGTTGCGCAGCTCCCGCCGTACGGTGCGATCTGAAACAGGCAGCGACAGCTCAGTTTTGAGACGTTTTGACGTCATCCTGTCCTGCTTTGCCGCTCGAAGCAGCTCTTGACGATCGCGTTTACTTAATTTGGCTGGTCGCCCAGGCCGCTCTCGCGTCCCATACGCTACAGGACCCTTCAGAAACTTGCGCACGACGTCGTAGGAGCAATCCACCGTTTCTGCAATCTCGGAATTCGTCAATCCATCCCGCTTGTGGGCCAAAATCTGGCCTTGCTCGACGTCCGACAAATGCGTTCCCTTTGGCATGAACGCTAAATTGTTTTTCACAAAATGACGGTAGATTTAGACTGCCCATATCGTGAGGATTGCAAAACAGGTAAAATTTGCTTTTAGAACGTTTCAGAAAGCTAAATAACACGGAGTCTTTACAAATACTTTATACTTATGACCAGGCCATTTTGGGCACCCATTCCGGTTCGACCACTAAACAAAATTTGATGCGGAAAAAAATGGCACCCTCCTGTAAAACACAATTAAAGAAGTGTTTTGGCCGATTTTCAGCTCAAACGCACACTAATTGGCTGAGAAATTCATCAAAATAACGATTTGTTATACTTATGGCCAGCACTGTAACGTTGCAGGAAATGGCCCTGTGTTTTTGTACCTGATTTCGGTATTTTTCACACTTTCTCGTGAGCAAAACTGGAATAGCGAATAAAGTTACAGCTGCTCTGCGATGATTTGTTTCTTTCTTTTAGGGCAAGAGAGTGGGACGTCAGGGGAGCAGAAATCAGTCGACCGCATTTCCTAATTTCCTTCGTCTGAGCTCGCACTCTGCCTTCTCTCAGTTTCTTCAGCGCCACCAAGAGCAGCAGCATGAGCGACGACAACATCGTGACGTCTGAGCGTGTTGAATACGCTCCCAGAGCGTTAGTAGATGCGGCGAACCGTGGGGACGTTGAAGGTGTTCGAAAAGTTCTGGCTGACAGCAAGACCTACGTGGATGGCAAAATTGACGGACGGACAGCGCTTTCGTATGCGGCTGAAGCAGGCAATACAGAGGTTGTGCAGCTGTTGCTTGATCGAGGAGCCGACATCACTGAGAAGGATGAGTCTGGACGAAGTCCTCTGTCGCATGCGGCTAAAGCAGGCGAGGCAGAGGTTGTGCAGCTGATGGTCAATCGAGGAGCTGACATCACTGAGAAGGATGAGTCTGGACAAAGTCCTCTGTCATATGCGGCTGCTTCAGGCAATACAAAGATGGTGCAGCTGTTGGTCGATCGAGGAGCTGACATCAACGAGAAGGACAAGTATGGACGAAGTCCTCTGTCGTATGCGTCCGAGGCAGGCTACTTCCGAGTTATATTGATTTTGATAAACAATGGATTGGTTGTAGACAACAAAGACTCAAACGGAAGAACTGCGTTGTCGTACGCCGCGCAACGAGGATATAGTGAAATACTCTCCATTTTGCTAGAAGCTGGCGCGTCGCCGAATGGAACGGTTGTTTGGAATGAATCACAGACCGAGTGCGAGACATCCCTCACCCTAGCTGGTAGAGCAGGGCATATCAACATCGTCACAACGCTGATTGACGCTGGCGCAGACGTGGATGTCCGAGCTGCCGATGGCGAAACACCGTTGGTATCAATATCGCGATGGGATTACGCACCTGGTGTTCAACTGCTCATCGAGAAATGTCGCATCAGAAAACATCCATTTGCTACCCAATCAACTGCAATAACTCCATTGCTTCCTGGAACTTTGAAAACTATGCGTGAACTGTGCACAAAGACACATGAATTTGAAGCAATGACTACACGAGTGATGCAGCGGCTGCATGATGTCTACTCCAAGTTGGAGCAGCATTGTGCGGTCGGAGTCCAACTAGAAGCGCTGACAACGTTGATTCCCATCGTGTTCCGTTTTTGCCGACTGCTGTTTCGAATCAAAGAGCAAGACCGACCTCTGTCTCGACTTATTTCCAGTCGTGCCATCACAAGTGCAAT